>JABEEM010001021.1:0-12637 GCA_013363185.1 Fusarium secorum
ACGGGGCCAGAGGCTTTGCAGCAAGCATAGCGTGTATTGACGAAGAGGTCGCTCAGGGAGCAGAAAACGTTCTGCCCTTGAGCGACAATACCGTCTTTATCTGAGCGTACACGTGACCTGTCACGTGGAACCCTGACAGCCTTATTCTTGGCGGTCTTGTTGGTCTAACCGGTCTACCAGACCGGTTATTATGTAAGCAGCTGGTCTGGTCTGGTCTGGGGGTCCAGACCAGACCAGACCAGACCATTCCGATCACTGGGTATACGTTATACTTTTTTAGAATTGAATTTTACTAATTGAGTTTGTCCGCATACAGACGTTATGGAATTCTAATATTATAATACTCTCGTAATAGTAAGATGCATTCTATCAGTAATAGACGTTAAATGTAAATGAGATCAGATAGGTATGTAGAAAAACTGACTTGCAAATAAAATCTGCGTATAATCTTGGGAGAAACCAAAGATTCCACTGAAGAACATAAGCAGGGTAGAGCTCGGTTGGCCTTCTGCGAAACTTTCAGTGCCGATGGTGAGAAACTCAATGATAATCTCCGTGCCACACTCATACCGCATCCGCGGTGGTTCTCATCGGCTTCAGCTTGGTTGCTTGCAGCCTCGGAGTTGTCACGGTCGACCTGGTCGTATTCGAACATCGAATCAGTATCTTCGTCTTCGTCATCACTATAGGCTTCTTCTTCACCTTGCTCATCGTTAAAATCCTTGGATTAGGACGCATTAAATAAAATGGTTTCGTCCTGCAGCAGCTTATACTGAGGGTGAGCAGAAACCTCATCTATAACTTTGCCGAAGTCAATACTTCCCTGTATCACAGGCCAGGATCCTCTTAAGCAGTCGAACAATACCCAGTCCTTATGCCTAAATGACTTGAAATTGGGAGGATAGATCTTCACTCAACTAGAACCTCGGTCTGTCATGGAAATGCCGAATTCTCATGCTGTTTAGCCAGCATAGAAGAAAACGACTCATCCGACGGATCGTGTTCTCGTACCGATCTATCACAATGTCTAATACCCCTAAGATACAAGATATCTTCTGCTCAGCTTCACTCGAGCTTATTATATCTGGATAACTCTCTTGGGTACCCTGTCCTAAGAAGCAGTCTATCGCAAAGGCGCGCCGGTCTGGTAGTCGAACCTTGCAAGATATCGTGCCTTATGCCCTTGCATATAGCTTGCCATTGTGTTCTCTCCATCCACATACTTGTAGTCGCAAAGGAGCCACTGTCCATGTCTTTACTACTTAAACATGGCTTATTCATTGTTTCTCAGTACTTCTGTTCACGTTCTACCACCCCACATAAATAAGGCAGGGTCGAGTTCTTGTGGCGCTACTTGCAATTCAAACGAATCTGTTTACACTTTCTTGTGGATATCTCTTTATGGTCATGTCTGAGAATCCACTTAGAACAATTTGCTGCGTGCCCTATCAGGGAAGAAGCGTTAGCATGCGGCACCCTCCTCCTATAATGACTTCTAAGCCAAGATGTGGTAACCCGGCAGTGGTCTTCTCCTGCCTCTTGGGTTCGTCTATTGGTGCTTATCAGCACAATATTTTTAGATCTTTTGAACATAACGGGTAATGTGGTTACAAAGGCGCCATAAGGACAGGATAATCTTCATTAAGGCACGTTTACATGCAGAAGAAAGAGAAACTTTAATTGCTGCTCCCTTTACAATTTACCGATAGAAATTGCTATACACTTCGATACTGAAGAACGCGGCTCCCATATGGTTGGCACGGACCTTCGTGGAAGGAACGCGGCGCATTTCGTATTCTTACTTTTGAGGCAAAATGGAAATGCGGCGCATTCCTAGAGGGAAAATTTAGGGTAAGAGTGTAGCACTTCTGATTGGTGCCGAAGTGGAGATGCGGCGCGCTTCTACTCTACATGCTTGAGTAGGGACTAGTTAATGAGTTAGTTATAAACTGATTAAAGTGTTTGAGCTACTTAAGACCTAGCTAGTTATTTATCTATCCATTTTGGCTTATTATAGTAACCTAATCGCCAGGGAGGTTACATTCTCAGTACCAATTGGCAACGTAATATTAGCCCGCAAAGATAACATAGATAGTAAAAACTAACCCTATTCTAACCCCAAGATTCAGACAATCCTTTATATAGTACCATAAAGCCACGCATATATCTCTCTCTAGTAATAAACTGGCTCTGTAGCTTAAGGAGACCTCAACTAGCAAGCATTACTACATATTATGTAAAGAGACAGCATTAAGCACTGGCAGCCCCCACCAGACTCGCATACTTGAGAGAATTCAGTGTCGCTGCGTACTGGTCCGCCGCAGGCGAAAGCGTGACAATGATCGTAGAGTTCCCTTTCCCCGTACTTATGAAATGCTCCCGTAGCACCATTGTCAGGGCCGATGCTCGAAACGGTATTCGTTTCTGATTTCGAGACCATGCTCTCATCACTTCCTTAAGCGCCAACAAGTCGGTGTTGATCTGCCGACCTTCCTGGCGTTCTTGAGGAGTCTGTTTTACGGTTGTCGGCCCACTTCCGTTGCCCTCGAAGTACTCCGCACCAGCGAGGTCGATAAATACCAACTTGGCGCCCAGACATGGAAACACACTTGACGCAAGAATCCCTTTAATTTTCTCTTCCGCTTCTGTGACCCGAGCCTCATATTGAGCTTTCTCCGCTTCGACAGCACCAATGCGCTCTTGATTTGGCTGGTAATCCGGGTTTGGTGCCCACCTACCGTCTGGCAGGCGGATAAAACCCTTGGATTCCTCTTCCACCTTGATGTCTGTGGCACGCTTACCCACTGGCACAAGCTCCGACTGTCGGTCGAACAAAGCATGTCGTGCATTGACTAATGGTGGACTTATAATTTCCAATTCAAGGACTGCGTGGGTCCTAGAACTTTGATCGTGGACGCTCGATGAGCCTTTGGCACGCTGACCGATGGCTTGGGCAAGTTCCCGTTTGAAGGTGTTGAATTCCCAACACGAGCGTTGAACAATGGGACGAACACGGACTTTACCCCCTTCTAGTATCTCGGTCTCTCCACGAATATGAACTTTGCCATCGGGTCCTTGACGGACATGGCATTGAGTGCGGTTATTAAGAAGATCATAAGCGAATTTGTTGCGCAGCTCGAACAGGCTGAAACCGATGCCTAGCTTCTGCCCCTTGCTCTCATCGTTGAGACAGAGAAGAGCATCAAAAAGTTGTTTCGCAGCGGCCAGGCATAGCCCAAGCTCCTCTGTGTTCTGAAAGTCGTAGCCCAGGATTGTATGTGTCTTGCCACTTCCGGAATGGCCGTATGCGAAGAAGCTGCAGTTCTCGCCACGAAGCACCTTGGGGATATTCGGCGCCACAACGGCCTCGTACACCTGGTGATTATGGTGGTCTGGGCTGAAGATGGTATGGAACGCTGGTGAACTCGTCCATGTACCATGTCCAGTTGAGACTTGGTGCTTAATAGCAATGGAAAATAAGCCACGAGAATCTGAGAGGGCATTGCGATCGATCTCTCCGATTTCAGCTTCTGCCGTTGCGAGCGGTCGCCATCGGGCAAAAACGTTGATAAGTCCCATATTTAGAGGAGCGTTGGTGAACTCGATAATATGCCCGGCTGCAAGATTCACAACATGGATAAGTTTCAATCGCTCAGTCGTAGAGTTGTGCAGTTTCGGTGGTGCTGATAAGGAACAATGATCGCCCGTTGAGAGAGAAGTCACCCAAATAAATAAACGTCGAAAAATGGCTGCCTAGTAAACAAAAAAAGATGCCTAGATTACTTCTCCACTGTGCCGCAATCTGTTATTGGTTCGCTACTCGCTAATGCAGGGACCATAAAACGGATCACCGCTCTTTAGTTTTACAACGGGAGACCTAGTCAACAAACACGCCAATTGATTCAATGAATGAATGAATAAACTTGCCCTCTATATCCCTAACCGCACCGGTTCTTATACCGGTGCTTGTTGCGGGTTTGGACTTTGGCTGTGAACTAATCCTGCTTGGACAACGCAAAATATTCCTTCCATTGACTGGCTGACGATTACAACGCCCGAAAGGCAGTAACTGTAAATCCACTAATGAGGTTTCCTCTAGGAAGGTCTAGGGTTTGTATAATTCATAGATCGACCTAGTAAAGTTGTAAGTATTCAACAGGGAATCTTAAAAAAATTCAGGGTTTCTTCCGCATTGTACAACTTTATGTGCATTATTAAGCATTGCAACATCAACGCTTGTGCCAAATCCTAGAAAAGAGATTGTTGGCATCCCCTACTCTTATATTCCTAATTGTCGTATACCCCTAATTGTCGCATACCCATGTTTACTTCTCAGCTGCATATCTATACCTGGTTTATTCCCCTGTAGTTCATACCATAGCAACTTATTTATCCTATTTCAATCGACAGTCTGCACCTATATCATATATGCATATAAATGCATACTTTACCTTTTACATATTGTCTACCCTCTTGACTATAATTTCAATCTGAGATTCCTTTCTAATAATCTTTATAAGCTCGTATTATTAGCAGCTAGTAGATTATAGCTGCCTTCTATTGATCTCTTTACTATAATCGTTTTTAGCGTATTATTATTTGCAAACAGTATGGCATTATAATGCAAACCAGTATCGCTTAGTATATCTAATAGCACCATAATCCGATGCTTACCTTTAGGGCGGCTACTATCAAGCTATTTGAGCGAAGTTTTGATTATTTACCTCCTATACGAGATGCAGATGAGATATTCAGGAAGGTGTAACCGCTACTGATTGCTCTTCTGATTTAGTTCCTTAGTGTTTTCTATGATAGAATCTGCTATCTACTATACCTAGATGATCGAGACCGGTATATCTGCCGAAATCGTAAAGTAATAGAAGATTATCTCAAGAAGGTTCATAAGTTACTATTACGCTAACCAGGGCGTTGACGAAGGGGTCTCCACGCATAGAATTGATATAGAACATCAATCAAATCAAACAAATCACTATTCCATGAAGTGATAAAGAATCCGAATGTCTGTATCACTTCCAGATGAGTATTTCGGTCTCGACTTTTAATCTTATTTAGTATAAGGTTTACTATTCACACTTGTTTTTCCTTCCATTCTGATCAGCCATCTAAACCTTCTTATGAGACCACATAACCATATACCCTTGGTGGAGTTTGAGTTCTGATGCCTTGGTAGGTCGCGTTTCTCTATCAGCGATTGCATGAAATCCTGACGGGATAGACCTTCCCGAACTTAATACATACGAGAACACTGCCATACTGCAGCCATCCATGCCTAAGCTATTTCAAAAATGCTGTCATACACTCCCATTCATTTTGAATTGGCGGTCCAGTCCTCTTACGATACCATAGCTCGTAGCCGCAGCAAAAGCACCTACAACCAATGTCTGCACCGCACTAAAGGCCGACTCCTTTGTATCGAGCCCCGTGATATGTGCCTTGACGTAGCCAACAGTCAACAAGATGACCACGCTGATGCCGATACTGGCGAAGAGGGCGTGGTAAACATTCTTGAAGCAGAAGTAGGGGACCATGGGGATAAGACCCCCGATGAAATACGATAAACCCATGAACAGTGCGCTCAGCCAGGACTTAAAGCTGCCAGCTTTCTCAAGTCGGAGTTCGAAGTGCATTATGGACTAAGTGAGCAGAATCAATCAGTCCCTGACGTCCGCTCCTAGTACTATAGGAAACAACTCACCGTTATATACCTGTCGGGGTTGGCTCGCAGGCTTTGGACAACAGTAGTCGAGGCCTCATGGGAGATGCCGTACTCTGCGAAGATGTCGTGGATTTCCTGCTCCTCGGCATTGCGCATTTGACGGACCTCTCGCTTCTTCCGCGTAAGCTCTTTCTCATAGTGTTGGCGATCAGTCTCTGCTGCGAGCCAGGCGCCAAGGCCCATCGAGATAGCGCCAGCGAACAGTTCTGCCAGACCACCCATGATGACAAGTTTAATCGAGCCAGTTGCGGACAGACCAGCTGTCAATGCGAATGGAACTGTAAGGCCATCCGAAAAGCTGACGATGATGTTGCTCAAGTGGTCCTTGTATTTAACATGTTGCTCTGGCGTGGATGCCGTAGGCTGGTTACAGGCGGCTTGCATATTATGGACGTCACTACGAGCCGGGCCAAGTTCTTGCGCATCAATTGAGTGCTTCATACTAGCGAGGGCCGAAAATTATCTGCGAAAGAACGCAAGGCCGAGATAGAGAGGATCTTTGTGGTTGCTGTGTGAAGAGTGACTTCAACGGGGGAGTCAGATCACGAAGTGAATGCAGATAGGAAGTGATAGATCTGAGTTCAAAGCAGAAGGATTTATTATATTTATGCAGCCATTTTATTAATGCCCCTTGGAAAATGCAAAAAGTGCGCAGTCAAGCGTCATGTATATCGTTTATAGCGTACAAGGCCAGTACAGTGTTAGTTTAATATGAGAAGAAGTATCCGTATGAACCAATAAGAAACGAGCAATTTGTCAGCTGCTGACAGCGTTACTTGTGACCAGACCGCAGACGTATGCAGAGAACTACCAAGAAATACCATGGAAGTCATTCAGCCATTCGCCCTCGCGCCGTGGGAGGCACGTATGCAAGCCGTGCTGAGCGGACAGGAAGGGGAAAACGAGGACCAGATCAAAGAACTAGCCAAAGCAGGATGGGCGGTCAGAATAGCGACAAGCAGCTCCGCAAGGAACGATCTCATTAGCATGGGAGGAACCATTCGGATTCCCGTATCTGTAGCGAGGGCCGGCAAGATCATTGAGAACTTTTCAGTCACGCTGGGCACGAGAGAAGAACACAACCCCTACGCAGCCGAATTAGCAGCTATCGCCCATAGGCTTAACTGTCTGCCCGAGATGAAGCATCGAGCCATTATGATCTTGACAAGTAACAGATCAGCGGCACAAGCTATAGGAAATCCTCGCCAACAATCAGGTCAAAGCTATATTCGGAGGATATATAATGCCATAGGGAAGCTCCGAGAAGACAGAAACAGAGTCAAACTCATCTAGCTACTATCGGGTGGTGAACTCAAAATCTAGAAGATCGCCAAGATGTCAGCCCGTCATGCGACGGAGCCATACGCCACGCCGCGAAAAGGGGCGATCAAAGCAAAGACTACAATTCTCAGTGGAATAAGGACAGACATGCAGAATGAGAGAAAGCTACTAAATGGAGTTGGCAGGCATTCAAAGAAGGTTGACCTGGCTCTACCTAGAAAATATACCTATCTACTCTATAATCAGCTATCGTGGAAAGAAGCTAGTGTGTAAGCACAGCTCAGAACCGGAATGGCGTGACTAAATGGTTATCTCTATCAGATTAGAGCAGCACTAACAGATAAATGTCTATGCTGACAGGCAAAGGAAATAGTAGAGCATTTCCTCTTTCGATGCGTGAAATAGATGACATAACGCAAAGAGATGTTTCAGTGTACAAATGAGAAACGCGGCAACCTCTCTTTTCATCTGGGAGGCAAGGCAGCATCAGACGGTCAGGAATGGACGCCAAACATAGACGCAGTACGATCCACAATCAGGTTCGCGATCGCTACAGGTCGCCTAGAACAGAGATGACACGAACACCACTAACCTAGCAACATTTCATAAACACTAACCAATAACCTACGACGCCCTCAAATAGTCAATAGCAGGCATCGCTTCAGCTGCCGAAGATAGGAAACTGAACACTTAGAGGGATTGGGCTTCATGTTAACTTGCTACTACTAACATCCAGGAGGACTAAGAAGAAGAGCGATGACTAGACTGGAAGGAACAAGGCGAGAATCGTATGGACTTGATGAGAGCAAGGCAATACCTAGCGAAGTGTATGTACCTTTAGCTTCAGAGCCCATTGGGCGTTGGCCTACCAGGCGTAATAGACTTGTATTGTATTTTCGCCCGTGCACCCATGCAGTGTTCTTCTCCTGGCCTGGTAGATACTGCGCCGCCGGCGCGCGTCCAGCAGTCCTGGGCAAACACAGCCATACCATCCACATCCGATCCAATGCTTGGTGAGATGGACTCAGAGGACCATCGACATTGCCAAGCAAGATATAGAGTATAAGCGAATAACAATTATCGCCTTCATTGAATGAGAGAGCCTGCCACCCAAAACGGAAGGTAATCGTTCTTTATCAACTCACCTATCTTTAATTTGACTTCAATTTGTCCTTTTCGCTTCTGATGTGGGCTATATATGCATTTCGCGTTCTCGGTTTACAGGCCCAAATGGAAATGCCGCGCATTTCCAGAGAGGAAATTCGGGGTAAGAAAATGGAGATTTTGATTAGTGCAGAAGTGGAAATGTGGCGCATTTCTGGTCTACATGCTTGATTAGGGCGCCCTTGCTGGAGGAATAGGCTTGGATCAGTAATTCCTTATATGCTGACTCAAGACCGTTCGCGGGATGCTTGACAAAACAGTATCCGCTCTGTGAATTCGCTAAGTCATCCTTAGCTGATGCTAAGTCGATCTCAGGTTCGAGACCATACATGAGACTGCTACATAATTCCTCCACTCGAGAAGTGAAATACTCTAGAAGCTCACGAAATTTATCTATAGCTAATTATAAGCTTCCGTTAGAAACTGTCTCCCCATCATCACTCCAGTAGAAAAGAATAGACAGTAGCTCAGTGCGAGCTATAGTGTGACCAAAGTTTCGAAGACTGACTAACTCAGCGAGTAGAGATTATGAACTTAGGACTATATGCTCCGCTCGAATTTCGTTTAACCTTTCAAGTTGTTATGTATGTGGCCGTTGTGGGATGCCAATAGTATGATATGGCCTCAATGGCAATGCGCGTTCTAGAAGCAATAGGCGCTGCATATAAATGAGCCCAGATAGTTGTGGATAGTTCTGTCGTGCAAGCAAAAAGTGCTAGCAGTCTTTAGAAAAACCAAGAATACCGCTGAAGTAAACTAATAGCGTGGAGCCAGGCTGCCCAGTAATGAAGGCCTCTGTACATAGAGTAAGGCAAACCTCATAGAGCAGCTCCAGGAAATCATCAAAGATCGCAATATCGAGCTTACTATCTGCTAGAACCTATAGTTCTGGATGGGCTTCTCGGCTGAACTCGGCCCGATCGCTGCCATATACAGAGTCATCATGGTCAAGTTCATCGTCTTCTGAATCCCAGTCCCCATCACTGTCGTAATCATCCTCCCCTTCTGGGTCGATATCATCCCCATTGTTATTGCCTGTTCTTTCCCCATCCTCGCTCTCAGTCGAATTAGACCGATCCTCATTCAGGGCCACAGAAGTCTCTTCGGCGCAGCGGTAGTTCCCAAGATCAGGCCACAGTCCCCGAGATACATCGAACATATTCCAAATTTTATAGCTCCATAAATGTTCTAGTGTCGCGGAAAGTACCGCATTGAATCGAACGTTCGCCACTTCTTCTTATAAAGCACTCAATATCCTATGAAGTCGGATAACGAATGCAAGAAAGCGTTTCTCAAGTACCCTATATTTAGTCTCACTGCTCTTCTCTACCACAAGACAGAACAGAGTTTCGCGATAGATATGAAGCTTCAGACTCAAGAGCCAGCATAAGAGAGTATGACTAGTATAACAGACTGTGTTCTCACAGCGATCTATCACTGAGTCTAATGCCCTCACAATATACGATAGTTTCTGTTCATCCACGTACGAGCTCCTAATATCCAGATCGCCTTGCCGGCACCCTTGTCCCATAACATAGTCTGACATCAGTGAATATCGATCCAGTAACCGCGTATCACGTTGAGTGTTCTGAAAGATGACCTGCCATTGAGTTCTCTCTAGCCATAGGCCAGTAGATGCAAGAGCATCGCTGCCTAAGTCCTTGGCACTCAAGCGTGGCTGATTCACCCAGTAAAAATAATTCTCCTCTCGCTCTAACACACCGCTTAGATAGGTACGCGCCTCACAGTTAAGGCTTCGGACGTCTTTGCTCAAATCAGGCCAAGATGATTTTGTGAGTCTTTTCCCTTTCTTCAATTTTCCAGTATCTTGAAGGACCTCGAACCATCTACTACCTTCCCGAGAAGGAAAGAACCGTTAACAGGCAACGTCCTCGATCCATAGTAACTCAGCAGACGGCTCCAGACCTGATATCAGCCTTCCTCTGTCTTATGGGTTGTTCCAGAGGTGCTCCTTCGTACAATGGAGCCTCATCTTTTAGGCTTGGCGGAACATATGGCCACATTTCCGACACTTTAGTCCGTCCAATCTCAGTGCAGCAAGGCAAGAAATTAGTTCAATCGGTATGCGTGGTAGTCGAAGTTTAGCCTGGTTTTGGAGAAGATTTGGGATTGCATTGACCTGCTCGACCAACTTGCGCCGACACTCCAGAGCAATGTCGTTGTGTTTTGTCCTGAGGTGTGCGTTAACCTCGTTAGGGAGGGTTGCAAATCCGCATAACTCGCACACCAAAAGTTGATATTCTGGGAGAATAACGAATGGGTAGATTAGGTTGGACGATTGAGACTGCTTCCTAGGGTCCATTGTCTTTATTAGCAAGAAACCTGTTATACTGCGATTAGGTATATGCTCCCTATACCTCGGTCTTAGTCAAGAGGGAGGATATCTATTACCCCTGAACTGCAAACCGCAACTTCATACACTGCCTGCGGCACCTTCAACTGGATAGTGTAAGTCGACAATACCTGAGCGGGTATTGGGACAATCAAGACCATTAATGTGCTTAGGTTTATGGCACTATTCTATCAACAACCCGGCCTCGCATACCCGGAATATCCTCCCAGACTTCCGATACCTGGGCATAGTCGGCACCGCAGTCGCGGCGACAGCGCCAAGCCTGTCCGAGAGTCTCTACAATCAACCTATATGGGCGGTACGTTTCCAGTCCTATGCTGTTTTTGGCGTATTATTCACGAAGTAATACTGCGATATTATCGTGATCAACACGGGCGTCTGAGCGATCATGTTAGTCTTACATTTGCCGAGTACAAGTATCGCGAGCTTATCGTCTGGGCAGAGACTCTCCCACCGTTCATGATACGCTCAGAAAATAGTCCGCATCATGTTCTCACTTTTCAGTGCGTTACTCCTACCTCCTGTCCAAGTTGCCATTCTAACCTAATTACTAGCATCTGGTTCCATGCGGCCATCCTAGATATCTTACGTCCTTTCACAACACAAGCGAGGTCTGCCTCAAAACCTTTGAGACTCAAAACATTCGCCTGCAAGATGATCTCACCGGATGCGGCTTACAACGCATCGGTAAACCAACTAAAGCGCCTGGTAGTGGTATATCGCAATAACTATGCAACTTCAACTTGTATGATGCTCTGGCACACGGCACTAATCTATATCACTAACGCTGTACTCGATGATGCAGAAGACCCTACCTGGCGCTTCTACCTGGTTTTCTCCATTCAGTGCTACAAAAGCCTGAGGCAGTCATATCGTTTCACGGAGGCTATCGGCCGCAGTCTCATTTCCCTGGCAATGCAGAAACGAGATCTACCGGCGAGCGAGGCGCGACGCACGACGCAGCAATTTGAGGAGGAGAGGTTAAGCAAACCGTCGGATGATATTCGAGCTACGTTTATGGCTGACCTGCGCCTTGCCATGACGGATCCTCAGGAGGCGAGGGTTGAGACCCTAGCCTCTGGCTTTGAGGATATAGCACTATTCCAAGAGTTTACTAAGTTTACAAATAAAGAGGATTCAAGCGAGGATGAGCCGATGGAGGATGAGACTGTAGCCTGGGAAAGGCTATGAAATAGATCCAGGACCAAAAGGTTGTGTGCCATGCATCGCCACAAGGCCTAGTGCTCCATACCAAAATCAATTCTACGTAGAATTTATTTGTTTTATGTTAAACAACCCAGGGTGGAATTGGTTTTTACAGGGGAGTAAAATTTGATTTCCAGACCCACCTAACAGGGAGTAGGCTTGAATTACACAGGGGTAGGCTTCATATATGCTAGGGGTAGACTTCATTTAAACCAGGGTCAATAATCAAATTAATAGCATGACGCGTAGCTGGTGAGCGGACGCGAATACGCGTGATTCACGACATATATTGTCTAGTAATAAGCTTTTACACAGTTCATAGAGATTCTCCGCCTTAACCAAGACTGAGATATTGGAATTAAATATATCATGTGTTTTTGAACTTAAAATCAGTGTACTTTCGTGAAATATCTCTATTTAGTGCAGGAAACAACGGCATTATAAAACACCTCAAGGTATAATGAGCTCTTATTCGGAATGAAGGATGTTGCTCCGGTTAAAGCGTGGAGGTGGTATCATGATCTGAATATTCATAACTACCGCACTTTGTAGTTAACAGATGGTAGGAACCGCAAAACACCAGAGGGATCGCAATCTGGTAGGCATATAGTATCCTGCGGGCTCGAAGACATACCATAGCCGGAAGAGAGGCGGCCGAGGCTCTTTTTATGCTGATGCGGAAGCTAGTACAGTCACTTAGCAACTGAGCTTATTAACTTTTTAGTCTAATACTAATACTAACGATTCGCCTACCCTAACTTATTATTCTGCCAGAATGATACCTGGGATAGAGCCTTCCTTTGTCATCACACTTTCTTGGCATACAAGTGTTAAGAAAGTGGTCCTGTCTACACCTAAATCCTTAACAAGTGCAC
>JABEEM010001025.1:0-11463 GCA_013363185.1 Fusarium secorum
TTGAGTTGTTTGGGTCTCTGAACTTGCTTGAGGCTGGAGAAGCTCAGCATGACCTATCCTCCGCCTCTACGAATATCAACAATCTTGAGGCTATTGCCATTGCCATGACCAAAAAGTCTGGAACAAAAGCCAAGCCATTGAAACGCATCTCAAAGTTCCTTAGCCAGCGGAAAGCAGACAAAGGTACCAGAAAGAAAGATCACCTCGGCAAAGCTGGTTATGTTACACATGCTACAGGCCGTTACTTTGGAGATGTGTCAGAAGCTTGCCTGAAAACTCCTGCTGCTTTTTGTTATAACGTCGCTAATGGATTTTGGAACATGACCTGCCGCAGCTGTGCGCACAAGCTGAATCCACGAAGACGTGGTGAAATCCTTGGATTGAAGAGTGGTTGCCAAGTAGCCTATGAAGAGTTTATTATTGGACTTTATAGAGCACTAACTGTACCTTTCATTGAACCGTATCTGGGCGCGAGATATGGGGGTTTCAAGGGGTTAGCATTAGGCACATATGTTGGTTTTTGTGGATTAGCATGCAATCTTGGTGTCGGTGAGTACCTTCCGTCATCTCATTAACTTTCTGTCTTGCATAGTACCCGACACACTTTTGTTCGAAGTCGTTTACTAATTCAAGCCTAGCAACTTTTGCACTGCCAGGCTATTTTCTCAAAGGGCTTGAAAAGGAAATATCTCGAAATCGACTCATCAAAATCCAAGCAGAGTGTATTCTGATCAGGCTGAGGCAAGCTATACATGACTATGAATCAGCCACGCCTCAGGAGATAGAGCAGATCCTTAACCATTCGAACTCAATTCTACAAAGCCCTTGACATATCTTTTTGTCATCTTGGGCCATAGCATAACAGAAATTATTCATATCTTTACAAATGTGACTACTATTTAATAGGGTTGTGCAACATACTTGTATTTAATATATCTTTCGACATGGCATAATAAAACAAGATATGTAAAGTGATTTATTTCCCTAGAAGTTGAAGAAAAGTCTGACAAGGACATGCAACCCTCCGACTACCATATCTCACACAATATTGAGGTTAATTATCAAAACATTCTCTTGCCCGCGTAGTAGGGACAGTATGCCTCGTAAAGTTAAAAGGTGCCAAACATATATATTACATTTAATACTAAGTATAAACAGAGAATTAAAAACCAGTCCTCATCTCTAGGTACGTGTGATGTCCTCCAAAGCACGATCAGTGCAGCCAGACTTATTGCAGGCTTCCTAAGGCTTCTGTCGTTCAAGACTCGATATGTCGTCATGATCAGAGCTTAATGTTTGCGAGTCATGCTTCGCTCGTCGCGCTTGAGAGCGAGCCATGCCAAAAATCCTGTACGCACCATAGAGCTGGGTGGAAATCCAGAGTGAAAATAGTAATGGGAGGAGAATGCGAAAAGACAGACCCCATCGACTCCATGAGGATTTGAGGAGCCATATAGTAATTCCTGTTTCAACAGTTGCTCCCAATAGAACCCAGACGAAGCATGCGTAAGCCATCTTGGTTAGTAGTGAATGGTTATAGCTCTTGACTCGCCAAATGATCATGAACATGTAGAGGAAAATCTCGACAATAACATCAAAAGTACCTATAATTGTTAGCCAATTGAGCGCGTAATGGTGTTTTTTCTATCCCTTTTGCAGTAGGAAAGTATAAAGATACGTACCCCACACCATACACATATAAAATTCGAGGATTGCCTCAGGATATTTGCGCAGATCTCCGAAGAGTGATAGGGCCATTTGTATAACAATCAACAAGCCAATATGATGAGCAATACTAATAGCGCTAGCAAACTTTGTGCGAAAGCTGAGCTCAAAGATATAGTATGCACTATACATGTGAGACAGCACAAACAAATAGTCGCCATATGTAATGCGTTTGAACAAAATGTCGGAAACTTGGGCTCGGCCAACGAGGAAGTCGAACACTGGATAGGCCCCGAAGATGCAGAGAATGGCCATGATAGACACACCGATGTGCAAGTAAACAAAAGATCGACGTCGTCTTTCATGATGGGCAAGGTCTGCCCATACCTGTGGATAAAGTGCTCCAAGTAGCCATCGCTCGAAAAGATTAGATAATATGACGATGACAAGAATGCATGAACAAAGTATTAAAGCTCCTCTCGGAAGGAGGTTCGAGAGGAATTCGTTTGGGATTCGGACAATTTTGGGCTCCATTGTGGTTTTTATCGCTTGGTCTAAGTCGTAACTCTGGATAGTGGGTGTTTTTGTGGAATAGACAAATATTGAGAGTCGCAGGTGTGTCATATATGTATATTAAACTCGCGCGATAAGAGATTGTGGCGCAGCTGCTTCAGGGAGCTCCTTAAATTTCATCAGTCCGAACCGGCCACCGAGGAGGCCGGCGTGGTTGCTGTGTGTGGCATGAAACGGGAAAGTGGAAAGACAAATCCCGTTTGATCAAAGCTCAAATGAGGAAAATGTCTTTTGCTCTTGCTCAAATCATCCCGCCACTGCCTGCTATACGACATGACCAATAGGTAAAGAGAACGTGACTTTCGAGACCATCGATCCACTTTTCCATGGTTGCTCCATTCACCACCAATGTCGGCAAAGTCGATTTGACACATTAATTTTAACGAACGAAAGAAGCATGCCACACGTTATGCGTTATTCGTCAACTAAACCTGCCCTGTTCAGCACACTAGCTATTAACAGGTAGGATTGATATCGCTGGTTCGCTTGACACGAATCTGCTTTTTGCGGCTCGGTGCTAGCAGGGCTATAGCAAGGGGTCTGAGCTACTGAGAGCACTGGTTTTCATGCTTATTATACCACTAGTCCCAAACTAGCAAATAGTCTAGCTGCATAAACTGACAACTAGGAATGAGTTGACTCAATTACAATACGCTGATCTAACCTGAACCTCTAGAAAGCTTTTGCTCAAAACTGAGCATGTATAGCCGGTTTAATCCCGAAGTCCAGGGCCTTGCAGCCTGGAGACACATTTTTGATCTTCTGCTTATGCACGTACCTTGGCTACGTGCCCCTGTGTTCCACCTGGACTTGTTTAATTCAATTGGAGAAAACTGGAATAACCAGTAGATGCTTGACAGGTATACCAGACGTTTTGTTCCTCTTAAGATTTTATTTTCGTTTCAGTTAACAAATGTAACAAAACGTCGTAGGTGATGGTAAATGAATAAGAAGTAGATGGGTGCATACCATACCCTATGTACTCTCCAGTCCCGATACTGAGTAGGTTTTGCAGTTAGTATGGTCACTAACACGCCTAGCTTTTTTTAATGCTTGGAGCAAAACCTGTAGCATGCGCTTCAGTAGAGAATTGCGCTCGCTCATTAAAGTACGGAGCAGACAAAACCGAATTACCGTTCAAGTCGGACACAAATGTGTTTGTGCTCATGAAGTTGGTCGCCCAATAGCGCGAATATGCCAGATCAGTGACTGTGTTCGACTCGTGGGGGAAATGTGCTGTGCGAAATTACAAGTCCCAGAGCTGAGTCATAAGCGATCACGCCGATAATGGATTAGCGTCAGTATCTCGGGGTCCTCGGAACGCGGCGACCGCACGGAAAGAAATACGGATCCCGACGGCACTGTTCCAACATCTTGAAAGGAGACAAGAATTGCGCCGATTGGTGCACGCGTAATTAAGTTATTGGAGGGCGCTAGCGTGTTCCACTTAGACTGGGGTCTGTGCTGATAACTTAAATAACTTAAATAATGATAAAAGCATGTAGGGTGACGGCATGTGGATTAAGGGGAATTGTGTGCTATTCATCACATCATTACCTTGACGGTAATAAACAACCTTCTACCAACCTTATTTTAGCTTCGAGAAAACTCGCATACTTCTTCCTACTTCTTTGTGCCAATGATTAGCACTTACTTATCCAATTTATGTTAATTCCCAATTATATTTTCTTATACCATTCTCAATTCATCTGTTAGTACCTGTCAAACTTGGAAGCCATCCCAACATGGCGAACCCACCACCAGAGAAGCCCGCCCTCGTCGGAATGCTCCAAGACCGAGGAGGGCCGGGCAACCATCAAGATGAGCAGCCTAAGAAGGTTTCGTCTGCTAAGTCATTGTTTGTCAGTAGAATCCCACCTCTGTCTTTTATCTACCAGACAAAGTAGGGTTCAGAAATATTGATTTATTCTCCTCTAGCGAGTCTTTGCATATGGAAGTACGACGGATTACGTTCTGCAAGCTATCGGCTTACTTGGGGCTATTACATCTGGCATTGCGCTCGCGATGGTCAATGTCGTTCTCGGACAATTTATCTCTCTTCTCACTGATTTCACCACCACTGGTAACGTTCCCGACGGCTTCATGCCTGCCGTACGAAAGACCGCGTGAGTGCCAAGGTTACTGTTTGACTGAAAGATAGCTAATACGACTAGCCTAAACTTTGTCTATATCGGCATTGTGCGATTTGTATCGACCTATCTTTATGCCTCTCTTCTCACCTATGTTGCATATCACCTGACTCGCAACGTTCGACGTACCTATCTCAAGGCCGCTTTTAGCCAGGAAATCGCATTTTTTGATCGTGGTATGACCGGATCAGTTGCAATGCAAGCCACATCAAATGGCAAACTTATCCAATCAGGCATAGCGGAGAAAATGGGTATCTTCGTCCAGTCGATTGCTACATTTGTTGCTGCATTTGTCATTGCGTTCATCAGCCAGTGGAAACTGACGCTCATCCTATTGTGTCTTGTTCCAGCACTCCTTCTAACGGTTGGCACCCTTTCTGTTCCCGATGCCAAGATTGAAACCCGAATTTTGAAGATTCAGGCTATGGCAGGTGGTTATGCCGAAAGTATCTTGGCAGGCATTCGCACTATTCATGCTTTTAGTCTTCGAAAACGAGTAGTCGCCAAATTCGATACATACCTCGACGATGTCCTTCGGGAAGGAAAGAAGAAGAATCTTCTCTACGGTGTAATGTTTGGTGGAGAGTACTTCATCATGATCGCCGGCATGGGCTTGGCTTTCTGGCAGGGAATTGGCATGATTGCTAGAGGCGAAGTACCAAATATTGGTAAAGTGTTTACGTATGTGGTTTTACTATTCATCTCTGGAGACGTTGCAGCGCGGACTGACTATGATAAACAGAGTCCTTTTTTCGGTTGTCATCGCAGCAAGTACTATCAGCACCATTGCTCCTCATTTCGTCGTCTTTGGGCGTGCCGCATCAGCAGCGGCTGAATTGTTTACGCTTGTCGATCGAAAATCAGAAATCAACCCCTTCGACGAATCAGGAGATAAAATTGAGGCCCCTGTCGGTGTCATTGACCTCCAGAGTATAGAATTTGCTTACCCCACGCGTCCGAACACCCGCGTCCTGCAGGAATTTACCTTGAATATACCTGCAGGCAAAGTCACTGCTCTTGTTGTAAGTAAAGCTCAATGTGGCAATGAATATAGGAACACGAAAATAACATGTTTGTAGGGACCTAGTGGCTCAGGGAAAAGTACTATCATTGGACTTCTTGAGAGATGGTATAACCCCAATGCGGGATCCATCACTTTAGATGGCAAGGATATCAAGGAACTGAACCTGTCATGGCTACGCACCAATGTTCGCCTTGTTCAACAGGTATGGATATTTTCTAGCCTGCCGTTAACTGCAGGACTAACATCTGTTAGGAACCTGTGCTTTTCAACGGAACCGTCTTTGAAAACATTGTCAACGGCCTAGTCGGAACACCGTGGCAAAACTCTTCACGTGAAGAGCAAATGACCAAGGTTCAAAAGGCAGCCACTACTGCATTTGCCCACGAGTTCATCAAAACCCTACCGAATGGTTACGACACACGGATCGGCGAAAGAGGCGGTCTTCTTTCTGGTGGTCAGAAGCAGAGGATAGCAATTGCCCGAAGCATTATTTCCGATCCCAAAATCCTGCTACTTGACGAAGCTACTAGTGCATTAGATCCTCATTCGGAAGGTGTTGTGCAGCAGGCGTTGGACAACGCGTCAAAAAATCGTACGACTGTTGTGATTGCTCACAAGCTGGCAACTATTCGAAACGCCGACAACATTGTTGTAATGTCTAAAGGAAGGATTATGGAACAGGGAAAACATCATGACCTTGTACAAAAGAACGGAATTTACGCTATGCTAGTGCAAGCTCAAGACCTTTCTCCTCATGCAACTCAACCCAAGGCAAGCCAAGAAAAAGAAGATAGCAGTTCGACAATAAGCGATGATGTTGAACCCATCCAGACACTTGCTAAGATGAAGACATTCGAGGCTGAGCATGCTGAAATGATGAAGAATCGGGAAGATCATGATCAGTTCAAACATCTCGGCCTCATTCACAGCATTCTCAGACTTGTTGCTTTAACGCCTGAGCTGAAGTTCTGGTACGCTATTACCTTGGTAGCATGCACCGCTGGAGGTAATTCACACAATTCTCTGGACGCCCTTGAAGTCAAAATGCTAAATGCCTACAGCCGCTGTTTACCCTGGACAAGCTGTGTTGCTTGGAAAGATTATGGGCGTCTTTTCTAGCCCAGATATGCAGTCACGCGGAAACTTCATTTCACTCATGTTCTTTGTGCTGGCGCTCGGCTGCCTTGTTGTCTTTTTTGTGCTGGGTTGGTCCACAAATGTCATTGCCCAGGTAAGTGGAGTTACTCCTATTGTTTCTGGATCTGTCTGACATCGTCTAATTTGATAGACATTAAACATCAAGCTTCGTAGAGAGATGCTTGATCTTGTTCTTCGACAGGACCTGCGATTCTTCGATAGACCTGAGAATACCGTTGGTGCTCTAATTAGTCGACTTGACTCTTACCCTCAGGCCGTGCTAGAGCTCATGGGCTTTAATGTGGCGCTGATGGTACTTTCAGCTATCAATATTATTGCCTCAGCCGTCCTCGCACTGGTAGTTTCATGGAAGCTAGGCCTCGTGGGAGTATTCGCTGGCATGCCGCCCATGATCTTATCCGGTTACGCACGTATAAGATTGGAGACAAAGATGGATTCCGATATGGGCAAGAGATTCTCTGCCAGCTCTGCTGTGGCGTCTGAATCTGTCACAGCTATTCGAACGGTCTCGTCTCTAGCCATCGAAGAAACTATTCTGGAGAAATATACACATGAGCTAGATGAGGCTATCCGGCAAACAGCACCGTCTATGTTTCATATGATGATTTGGTTTTCTTTTACTCAGTCCGTGGAGTATTTTGTTTTAGCTCTTGGATTTTGGTAAGTCTTGATTGCCACCTACATTCTGTGTACTTTCTCATTAGTCCGCAGGTGGGGTTCCAAGCTTATCAACAACGGTGAAATAAACTTCTACCAATTAATGGTTTCTTTCATGGGTGTCTATTTTTCTGGACAGGCATCGGCACAGATGTTCAGCTTTGCGAGCAGTAAGGACCTTTGTTAGACCCCGTCAGCCACATATACTAACTATCCCAAGGCTTTACCAAGGCAAACCAAGCGGCCAACTACTTCTTCTGGCTTTCTGAACTGGAACCGACAATTCGCGAGACGGAAGAAAACAAGGAAAAGGGGCCCCCAAATGGTTGCGCGTCGTATGGCTTCAAAGATATACAATTTTCGTACCCTTTGGCTCCAGATAACCGTGTCCTTAAAGGAGTGTCTCTTGAGGTAAGGCTCATGTTCCTTTTATTATCCAGCATGTCGATTTACTAACTATCTACTCTTAGATCAATGCAGGCGAGTTTGTCGCCTTTGTTGGTGCTTCAGGTTGTGGTAAAAGCACAATGATATCTCTGCTCGAGAGATATTATGACCCGAACAGTGGCAATATCACTATTGATGGCTCTGTTTCCCTTCCCTCGATCAACCCATTGATATACCGCAGACACGTTTCGCTCGTGCAGCAGGAGCCTATGCTATTCCCTGGTTCTATCAGGGAAAACATATCCCAGGGGTTGGATATTGATGGCTCCGACCCAGTCCCAGATGCAGTGCTTGAGGAAGCCTGCCGGGCTGCCAATGCATGGGACTTTGTTTCTTCGTTGCCCGAAGGTCTCAACACGCCCTGCGGCAACAGTGGTAGCCAGCTGTCTGGCGGGCAACGTCAGCGTATAGCGATCGCCAGAGCATTAGTGCGAAAGCCTAGTGTCATCTTGCTAGATGAGGCGACAAGTGCACTAGACACTGAGTCTGAGCGCATTGTCCAAGCTGCTCTGATGGAAGCTGCCTCTAATGGTAATCGAATTACAGTGGCTGTCGCCCATAGGTTGTCTACCGTTCGAGAGGCTAACCGCATCTTTGTCTTCTACGGGGGCCGAATTGTAGAAGCTGGTACACATAGCGAGCTGATTGCACAAAACGGTATGTACGCCAAGATGTGCGAGGCTCAGAAGCTTGATCAAAGTACGTGAAAGAGAGAAGTCGGGATTATAACAATTGTCGTATATGTAGCTAAGTTAGTGTTTGACATGTTTGTTAGCTGATATTTTGTTGATCACATGGAAAAGTGAGAGATTGAGGATTTTTTGGGATACATGCTTATCTGGGACATAAGCCTATCATGCACGCTACTTACTACCGGTATTAGGGCATTCTGAATAAGACTTTCCTACCAAGAGTGTCAGAGCCCAGCGATGTCCCAGGCACAGTACGCCTCATCGATGTAAGACGTAATTTCGAGGCCCCGCATGCTCGCAATGACGAAAGCATAACTATAAATACAGACCTATCTGACGACGTTAATGATCCGTCAAATTGGCCCCTTAGACGCAAACCCCTTTTATTTTCATCCACTGACCAATGATACGAGTGAATGCTTACTTTATCACCCTACACCTTGGAAACCTTTCAAGGTTCTGGATTCTAGTAGTGCACTTCCGTTTCAGAAAGTCGCGTCTCTATGTTACTCCTTCCTGTCTAGGTAGAGTTGGAGTTATCAGCACATGACCAAGCACCTGTTCTCTCTGGGGAATTGATGATGCCCACGATAGAACCATATGTTCCTGCAATCATTAAAAAGGTTCCGGATACGATGATAAAGACGCTCCATCCGACCATGAAGTACCACCTCGCGGTTCGCTCTTCCTTCCAGTGATCATACAGCCACATGCAACCCATTGGCTGCAAGGATAGGAAGGTGCCGAAAAGAGCACCAATCAGAGAGACAAGGCCGCCAAAGACAGGAATTCCGCTGGCGATAACGTACGCAACAAGAGACACCGTCAAGGTAGACCCAATCCAAGTGATCCAATGAATAGTGGTATTAGCAGTGAGGTGATTCGATCCACGAAGGATTCTGATGAAAATGTGCTTGGCAGGCAGCTGTGAAAAGTTAGCGTGGTCGTGAGCGGTGTATGACGGCGTTCCTACATGAGCAAGAAGAATCGCAGAACCTAGTAAGCCAGGCAGAGCAATACCATAAGCGACTTTCTTCATCAAAGGACCAGCAGAACCGAGGGCAGGAGAAGCAACGTAGGACCCGCAAAAGTAATACACAATAGTGCCTACTATGATATACACACCTGTCACTGTGACTTGACACACTGCCAAAGCTCGAGTGTATAATCGGGGATCGCGCATCTCTGAGACGATGTTGAAGAAGGCGGGAGTTCCAGCATATGTGAAGACGAGGGTCGAGACGGCTGAGATGGCATCCGTAAAGGTAGGACTGGCAACTAGTTTGTAGTCGGATTTCCATTCGCCAAGGTCTTTCGGCGCCGCTGAGGGTTGATCCTGAAGTCCAACTGCAATAGTAACGATGAAAACTATTCCCTGTTAGCTAATGCTTGTTGAGTGTTGGGAACATACCTGAAATGATGATGCAACATGCACCTAGCCACGCCACCCAACTGATGCGGCCAAGAGTTTGAATGCTACACAAGCAAAATGTAGCAATTGCAGCAACTGCGACAAAGATAGCTGTGCAAATCCCGTGCTCCGAAAGAGCGTTCAAGGCAACAGAGATACTGAGCATAGCCGAGCCGGAAACGAAGGTGAAGTCTGGAAACATTAGGTCATACCATGGATACCTAAACAGTGCACTTACACATAGTGTACATGGCACCAAAGACCTCATGGCCTATACGACCGAACAACATTCGACCAACGTCGTCAATACCATAGACATGACGATGGCGTAGTTTGAAGTCGCCAACAATGTAGTCTGACCAAGTCGTAATACCCGCAATAGTTATAAGGAGAATAATGCCAGGTATAAGACCAAGAGTGTCAAAGACCACAGGCATAGACAGGACACCAAGGCCGATTTGAGTCTTCATCATCAGGGCTGTTGTACCAATCCATCCAACGTTGCGGTAATTGGGTCCGTCTTCTGTGATGTTTCCGAATACAGCGTCGTGCTCAATCGTCTTGTTGTTAAGTACTTCACCGGCTTGTGAAGGGGTCTGGGTGATACCTTCAGGGTCATGTTTAGTCTCGATGTTATTCGCCATGATGGAAGAAAATGAGTAGATTTGGTGGAGATCCGTCGGAATGAAGAAGACTACAAGAGGTTGCGGGGGTGTTTAAGTACTCGGGCCAGCATACTCATTAGGCCACGTTCATTCCAGTTCCATCGATTCGGTATTCTAGCTATCTGGGGTACATGGGGTATTATCTGGGGTAAGTGCTTGATATCGCGGAGAGTTGCCTTTTACAATTCGAGATATCGGCCCAAGCTTCAGAAATTTCGCCGCCCGGGGTACTCCGCACCAATCAAATATTGCTAGCGACAAACTGCCAATAATTTAGGAAACCACTGTTATTAACGACCTTTATCTGACGCTTGTTTACCCCTGTGCTGTAAATGATCTGCGTTGTCATTCATAGTAGCACTAACCTTTCGGGCAAGATTCCCCCAAGGATGTTGTTGCACGCCCTCCCCGGCCAACAACAGGCCACTAATTGTTTGTAGGGTGGCCTTTATCTAGTCTTGGCTCAGGAGTAAGAAAATTTCTTCCAAGAAACTTGTTCAGCCACTACCAGGCCAAGAGTGACATATTGTTCAGTTGTTCCAAATAGTATCGACGGGCGTTAGTTTCAACTTTCTAACAAGCCAAAAGACTAACGTACATGATAAGCATGTGTGCCATCCAAGTATGTGTGCCACTGCACTGTATAGTATTAAAAAACCTACCCTATACTACTTTACTTCCTTAAATAAAATAGCTAGAAATATATAGAAAATATTTTTTATAATAGTATAGCTAACTTTATTAAATAGTATTTTTTAAAGATTTTTAGCTATTTTATTTTATATAGAAAACCTTATAATACAGTGTATTTTACAGTGTGAATAAACTTCAAGGTTTACAGCTATATAGGATATTTTTAAAAATATGAGAAAATTAATATAGCTTATTTTAAGACTTATATATAGGCTATTAAAATTATACCTGTTTTAGGCTTAGTTTGGAATTTTAATAAGTTTTTTAAAATCCGGATTTACGGTGAAAATAAGAGTGGCACACATGCTTGGATGGCACACATGCTTAT
>JABEEM010001034.1:0-28223 GCA_013363185.1 Fusarium secorum
GTGATCATCTATATAATCAGGTATCTTTTGGGAGCTCATCGTTTTAATTGAGACGTGTTAGGGTCAATTTGTATGAGGATTTTGATGATTTTGGCTGTGTTGAATGAAGAAGCTGTCTGACGAGAACTTCACGTACCCCGCAGGTACTAGCAAGGTTAGTAAGCAAAGTGGGGCGAGTGACCTGTTGGAGGCTTGTGCCGCTCAAAGAGATAAGTTCCCTGAATATGTAAAATGGACGATGCTTGCGGATTTTGTTATCAAACATTGGTTGTGGCTCCGCACACTACTCCGCAAATCTCCAGTCTACCACCGATTTGGAAGGTAGGTTGCCTGCTAGCCTAGCTTGGTGGTACCCTTACTTTCGTCCCACCACGTCTCCTCTTCAGTTCTCTCTTCTCCTCCTCCACACCTATCCTACACGTCTATCGTCACTATCACCGAGTTTGATCTCGAGCGCGCTACAGTATTGCTTATCTGGCTCAATTCTCGCGCATTGTCGTTGTCCAGCTATCACTGGACATCTCCTACGCAACTCCGCATTTTGCGACAAACCTTTTGCGCCTACTACAAAGCCCCTCCAACTCAATCATCATGACCTCCTTCATCGACTATTCAAAGAACACCAGGTCGAAGAATTACCATGGATCCGGTTCATTTGCCACCTTTATGATCATCGCTCGTAAGTTGCCCGTACGTGACCAATTTATCGCACTCGCGCTGATCCATATCTCTAGCTGTGTGCTTCTTCCTGGGCATCCTTTTTGCCTCATTCCCTTACGACTTCCCTCTTCTATGGACCAAGGCTCCTGTGCCCGATAACTTCTTTGATCACCTCGAAACACATCTGAAGTTTGTACACCAGTCTCCGGCGCTCATTAGCCGTATCCTCCACATTGTCATCTCTATCGGCTTCATCGGTTTCTTCATTAAGCTCTTCCGCCCCAGCGAGGCTAACTTCCTGTTTGACGGCGCGTCCCTCATTCTCTACCTGATTGGTTTCGGTGTCTACGTCGCCAACATTGTCAAGGCTCTCCGAAGTGTTAGTGCCGAGATCTGGACCAACGACGGCTTCGATGGCAAGACTCATGAGGGTGAGAGCGGCGAGCTTATTCTTGGTCGTGAGGACAGCTTGAAGGTTCTTTCGGCCAGCAATACCATTCTTGCCCTTGTCCTCGTTGGAATTCTCGTTCTGCAAGTCGGCGAGTGGTATGCTGAGAAGAAGGAGGCTGATGACGCCGCCGCTGTCGATGCCAAGGAGGCCTCGGAAAAGAAGGAGGGTTCCCCTAGCAAGGCCTCCACCAAGAAGAAGCAGTAAAATGCCTTTTCATTGTAGCATCGCAATGTCAGGGTTCACGACTTCTGGGTTCGGGTGGTTATCTGGATAAGTGTGTTGATTGCACATAAATGCACCAGCCATTGTATAACTTGTAAATTATTAATCGACATCCCGTGTGCTCCTGAGTTGTTACTTTATTCTTCATTCCGATTTAACACAACATCGCCATCTTATGGAATGATAAGAAGCGATGGACTCTATCATTATGAGCTCTCGTACCAATCGTTTTAGGAGGCGTATACGAATAAACAGATCCAGGAAGTAGTGTGCATGACGGTCGGGTTTCGGTACGAAGCAATATTCAATCTCAATAAGCATAAAAGCACACGCGGGAGCCAACACGACTCCTCATTATTTAAACTTTGACCACGCCGTCTGTTTCGAGCTTTCAATAGATTATAGCACACCACATTATTACACGAATCATACAGACATTTTCATCGCAATCGTCTTGTGAGGGTCGTAGCCCTTAATGGTGAAATCTTCCGCTTTCCATCCGTCGATACTTCCGCCCTTTTCTCGAGAAATTTCCAACTCGGGGAAGATTCGTGGCTCACGCTCTAATTGAGTGTTGAGGGCGTCAACGTGGTCCAGGTACACATGAGCATCACCCATGACATGAGTAAGGCTTCCAGGAACTAGTTCACAAACATGGGCAAGCATGTGAGTTAACAGTGCGTAGCTGGCAATGTTGAAGGGAACTCCCAAACCCATATCGCAAGACCTTTGATATAGCTGACAATGAAGATGACCCTGAGGCTTAGCTTCTGAGTCGTCATCCTTGCTCCGAGGATAGGAGACGTAGAACTGCGCGAACATGTGGCAAGGTGGCAGAACCATCTTCTTCATATCGGCAGGGTTCCAAGCAGAAAGAACCAGGCGGCGGTCGTAAGGGTTAGTTCGTAGTTTGTGAATGATCTCGGCAAGCTGGTCTACACCCTGACCTGTGTAATCCGTCTTTGCATCAATATATTCGGCACCAAAGTGTCGCCATTGAAAGCCATACACGGGACCGAGATCGCCGATCTCACGATGATTGAGGCCGAGGTTGTCAAGAAATTCGCGAGATCCATTGCCATCCCATATTTTGATGCCAGCTTCACTGAGGCTGTTAGAAGAAGTGTTGCCTTCGATGAACCACAAGAGCTCGGCAATGACTGCTCGGGTGAAGACACGCTTTGTAGTAAGGAGAGGAAGAATGGGGATTCCGTTCTTATTCAGTGAGAATTTTAGGGGCCGAGGAGCGAAGATGGAGTATGTACCAGTGCCTGTGCTATTGGATAATTAGATTGTTGCCTGGTAATAGTTGTTACGTTCTCTTACCGGTCCGGTCGACGCTCGCCGCTTTCAAGGATTTCTCGGACAAGATCAAGATATTGATTCTCTTCGTGGTTGATCGACTTTGAGCCGTTCGAAGGCTTTGAATCCGCGGTATTCTGTGTCATGGTCATACTGAGAGTGAGTATTGTGGCGGCTGCTTGGGAATGATTGTGCCCAGGTGTATTGAAATCCCAGGTGAACAGATTCCCCAGACCAGATGAAATCAATTAAACTTGCAGTCACGTCGTGTCGCGTAAACGCGACCACCCCGCTGCCCCACCATCTTTCTAGAGTTGGTGGAGAATATTTAAACCGAACCGAATATCAGAATGCGAAGGTGAGAGATGCGTTCTTAGGTACAGGGTCACACGTGGCAAACCAATATACTAGAGAATTTACTGAGCACGTAAATTGGCTTGACATTGATCTGGACTTCCAATGCAATGATTGGGAGCGAGAAACGGCCCAAAATTGTAGCAGGGAAGTTGGAGAATACTGGTCGTTTCTTGTCCGAGCGACTTGGTGTTGTTTTCGACGCGGGTCGATGTGGAAATAGTGCCTGAGATGGTTGCTTGGCAGACTTCAAAGGTTCTTGTCAAGGAAGTTTTCCACCTATGCAGAATTTTATCCTTGACTACCTACCTAAGGTGCAACTGGGTTTTGGTTGGCTTATACATCTCCTGGTCTTCGGTTGATGCACCGGTGTCGGACTAATCTTATCAATCAGCGATCAACATGCAGGACGCTAGTCAGGAAACTTCCCTAAGGGGTCAAGGTTCAATATACGTATTACAGGGTGATACCAATTGATCATGGAGATCAACTTTGCAAATGGATCCATTTGACCCGGAGCACTACCTAATCAGACAGTACATATTGAGAAAACCCGTTCGGCCCCTGCTGAACCACAATTATACGAGATGAACGTAACAGAACCCTTGAAACATCCAGCTCCAAGGTGTGCACGTTCGATCTGATAAAGAAAACTATAACATGATTGGTTGGAATTTTGCAAAAGCGGGCGATCTGATGTCACATGCAGAAATGTCATGAGAATTTTCTCTTTGGGGCCCGAAACCCGAAAACGACTCCAACAGCAAGCATCTCTTTGCATGACGGTTCACCTTTCAAATTCGCAGCACAGGGCGGCGATTATATGTCACAGGCATTGCCCACAAAGTCGCGTTGCACCTTGGCAGATCAGCTTGCCCTGTAGCTGCGAGGACATCATATCCTTCCAATCCTCATTTACCGACTTTCGGCAGTTGTTCCACTGACTGCGACTGCGCTTCAGTGACGCATAGCACAGCCATATCCGATGCATCCGGCACCCTAAACATCTCAAATTTGGTCTGCTTGTCAACCACCTAGGTAGGTAGCTTTAGGCTACTGCTCGGCGATACATCGAATTCAAAGGCACCAAGCGCCCCGAAACTGCAACCTTAGTCTTTATTTACATGCCTTACCTCAACTAAGGTACCTTACTGGACCCATCCTCCGATCACGTATATTATCACTGGAGTGCCCCTCCTTCGAAGCTTTTTGACAATACCTACTAGGTAGGTAGCCACGACACCGCATTCCAACACTTCCTGTCAACCCTCAATAGGGGTGCTCAATACTATACGTCGTTCCTCTTCGCCCTAATTCTTCTGTCGAGATCGCGATTGATTAGCGCCACCGCTTCCATGGAGCCTAGTCCTGTAGCTGTGGAGATTGCTGGCCATGCGCCCAACTTCTCCCTCAAGCAAAAGACGGCGCTTATGGAGGCATTCGAAGATGTACTATGCGGATCGGTATGTGGCTTCATTTGAGCCAGTTCTTCGAATACTGACTTTCATCAGTTTGCTGGCGCTGTGGGCAAATACATCGAGTATCCGTTCGATACGGTCAAAGTGCGGTTACAAAGTCAGCCCGATCATCTCCCCTTGAGATATTCTGGTCCATTGGATTGCTTCCGGCAGTCTATCAAAAGTGATGGAGTTTTGGGGCTGTATCGTGGCATTACAGCTCCTTTAGTGGGTGCTGCAGCGGAAACAAGCACTCTATTTCTATTCGAGAGTCTTGGTCGTGAATTACTGTTCAAGAGCAGCCTAGTCTCCCGAGAACAAGGACTCTCACTGCCGTATCTCTGGCTGACAGGTGCATTTTCTGGAGCTTTTACTTCGTTTGTCCTCACTCCAATTGAGCTTGTCAAGTGTAGGATTCAGGCTCCCATGTCGGCTGATGGATCTGCCGGCCCTCCTCTCCGCCCTATACCTGTCATCAAGCAGGTTTTCCGCCATGAAGGCCTTCGGGGCTTTTGGCATGGTCAGCTTGGTACACTGATTCGAGAGGCTGGTGGTGGTTCTGCTTGGTTTGGTGTCAAGGAGACAGTAACAACCATGTTCTACCAGCTCAAGACGAAGACCGCGAAATCAGCAACAGAAAAGCAGATAATTCTTGATACACCCTTACCGTTCTGGCAGCAAGCGATTGCTGGCGCATCGGCGGGTGTGTCATACAACTTCCTCTTCTTTCCTGCAGATACTATCAAATCACGCATGCAAACCTCGACTGTCAGTGATCTACGCCAACGACGGACATTCTGGAAAGAAGGAGCGATGCTTTGGAAACAACATGGGATACGAGGCATGTACCGTGGCTGTGGTATTACATGCCTCCGATCTGCACCAAGCTCTGCCTTCATATTCATGGTTTATGATGGGATGAAACGACACTTTCCTTTTTGATGATAACGGAAAAGAAAACTGGCCGAGGTGATGTGTGTGATAGATCAAGTTTCATTATTCCTTGGAAAGGAAATTTTTATCTACGGACAGCAGCGACTGGTCAAAGCATCTATGGCGTTCAAATTTTGGTTTGACATAATGTCGATTAGTGAATTGGAGCATCAATAGAGGGTATCTATCTGTTCATCTTGGGGTCGAAAGAAGATAGCAAGGACGATGCTTTTGATTTCAGGGGATAGAGCGAGTTTGGCTTTGAAACAACACAAACGCAACAACATATAACAGTCCATGTTTATAGACCAATACTCATGACTTATGCAGAACTACATTAATCATAAGCTGTGCTTACTCGTCCTTTGCTTTCTTGGTCTTCAAGTCCTAATTGTTCAAATGACCGATGGTAGTGCATAGATAGGTCGCAAAGCTGAGCCAGCCGAGGTAGGGAACTTGACTCCACGCAGCAACAGAATCAATGGAGCTGTAGAGGTAAGTGAGGTAGCCGTTGACGCCGAGCAGGGTTACAATATCAACCGACGCCTCAATTGGTCGATACAGGCCGAAGAAGAGGGGGGTCCAAATAAGGTTGAGGCCGAGTTGAATTGAATAGAGCGTCATTGCACGTCGAGTGTTCACGATAGTCTCCGGGCTTGAGAAGGGAGAAAGACCAATGTCAGCAACTCGGTAGGCGGCATAACCCATGAGACTGAGAAGGGTTAGTTATGAACGTCAATGGCTTGGCCTGGCAATCCTCACCCGTAGAGGAGGGTCCAGACAGGGCCAAACAGCCATGGTGGAGGTTGAACCGAAGGTTTCTTAAGAGCAAGATAGGTCTTCTGAGTCTCTAAAACCAGACAATGAATCAGTCAATAGTGATCGATTGATATGGATGTAAAGGTCAACTCACGAGTGGCACTGAAGCCAACGGCTGTCCCAAGGCCAATGGGCAGCAAGACTGATAGGGCGGGCTTCAGGAAGACCGCATCGGGTAATGTGAGCGCGGGAATATATGTAGTCATGATGAGCACTTTACTGTTGACGATCTTGTTGGAAATAGATGAGAGATGAGCAGAGACTATTGAATTTAGAGGTATCACAGTTGCATGATTATGTCAAACGACTGAAGGGCAATGACGTAATTCATTTTTTGGGGGGAAAATATCCAATGCCGAGGCCCGGAGTTGTCAGGTCATTAATTAGGTGGAGTGGGCTGACATATTCGAAACTCAGATGCAGAGCATATAATGGCTCCATCACGATCGAATTAGATGCCATGAATCTGCGGAGTATACAGAGTAGAACTGTCAATGCTTCTCGGTAGCGAACTGGCTACTCAAACGAGACAAGGGGAAATTTCTTGCGACTCGTCTCTAAGCAACGAATGGTACGTACAGAGTAGCTCTGTACCTACTAGTGAACTACGCTCTCCACCGCAAATTGTTATCCAATCCAATTATCAAAATAGCTGGGCTAATAATCAGCCGCAAATCTCAGGGGCCTGGATCTTGATTCACGCGTGAGAATGGTGCATTGTGGCTGACTTAACCGCGTCTTAGTGCACTGACCACATGTTTAATTGATCGCGGCCCCCAGGTCGCGTTTCTACGCGCGACTTCAACACGTCTTATGCCATATCGTGGCGCGAAGCGCCCTGAGTACCCAAATGGGGCTCCATTCTTAATGTTTGACGCAGGACAGCCTATCCTCTTGCAACTTCCAGACCTTCACAACCCTATACCACTGATTATTGGAAAGTGCTCTCGACTTACAACTCTGCATATCTACACAAGTTGGAAGGAGCCATTCTAGTCATGGCTCGAGCAACACTAGGAAAGAGAGCCCGCGGCATTGATGAAATTGGTGAGTCTCCGCCGGCGGAAGGACTAAGAGCCTTTCTTTACTAATATTATAATTCAAGATATGCCCTGCCCGGTGGCTACTCCTACGAAACGAAGTCGCCGCCTTGCAAAGACTGTTTCATACAACGACGAGAACCAAGATCCTGCATGCTCTCTCTTCGACGATGATGAAGAAAACGACATATTGGCTGAGCTCCCTGCTCGGAACCGAAAGTCCCCCTCACAAGCATCCACAAAGCAGAATCCTGTTACACCCTCGACACCCCGATATCGAGATGCACTTTCGGTGCCTCCTACTACGCCTCGGCATGCTGTCATGTCGGCAGGCAAACTCTTCAAGCGACTCACACCACAAACACCACTCTCACCAAGCACCATCCAAACCATTTACCATTCAGCACGGCAATTGTTTGCCCGTGGAGCTGAGCCTGGCCAACTTATCGGCCGAGATGCAGAACGAAATCAGTTAATGGAATTCCTCGGACGATGCTCTTCGCCTACCCCCAACGGTTGCCTTTATGTGAGCGGTCCACCAGGCACGGGCAAAAGTGCCATGATTACCGAGATAAGTCGACAGTTTGCCAACCACAAAGGTGTGGTGTCTGCATATGTCAATTGCATGAGTGTCAAATCTTCTAAAGATCTCTACACCACACTTCTCGGCGCGCTTGGCCAAGGTTTCGACTCTTCCGAAGCAGATGCGATTTCGAGCTTGCAGGCTATGTTCGTGCCCAAGACACAGTCGGCAACCGTCTATCTTGTGACCCTGGATGAGATCGACCATATTTTAACGATGGGCCTCGAAAGTTTGTATCGCGTGTTTGAGTGGTCGCTACAAAAGAACTCATGCCTGATTCTTGTCGGTATTGCCAACGCCCTAGACTTGACTGATCGTTTCCTTCCTCGACTCAAGGCCAAGAACCTGAAGCCTGATCTCCTGCCATTCCTGCCCTATACCGCAGCCCAGGTCAAGAACATTATCACCATGAGACTCAGGTCCCTGATGCCGGCTGATGGAAAGGAGGGTCACGTGCCATTCATTCACCCTGCTGCTATTGAACTCTGCTCCCGCAAGGTTTCGAGTCAGACTGGGGACCTTCGCAAAGCCTTCGAGATCTGTCGCCGTGCACTTGACTTGATCGAGACCGAAACGCGTCAGAAGTACGAGGAAGAAGCGAGGGAAGAACTTCTACAGATGACCCCTTCGAAACGACCTCTTGGGGAAAACATCAACGGCGCATCCGGTGGCTCAAAGACCGTGTTTCAGTTAATGGCGAATTCTTTGAAGGCTCTTACAGCAGAAACTGCGCCCCGGGCATCGATTGGACATCTGAACAAAATCACAGCAGCAGCTTTCAGCAACGGAACGACCCAACGACTCAAGGCACTTAACCTCCAGCAGAAGGCAGCACTCTGTGCCTTGATAGCTTATGAGAAACGAACTCGAGCTGCCGCTAAGATGACCAACAACGGCGCCACACCTTCCAAGAAGAAGTTTTTGGCACCAACTATCAAGACTTTATTCGATGCTTACTGTCAGCTCTGTACCCGCGATTCGGTTCTGCACCCTTTATCGAGTTCTGAATTCCGCGAGGTTGCCGGCAGTCTCGAAACATTGGGGTTAGTCAACGCATCTGATGGAAAGAGCGGAAGCCTTGCCGCACCACAAACACCCAGCAAGCGAGGTCGCAAGACTCTTGCTGCAAGTGGAGATGAGCGGAGAATCACGAGCTGTGTTGCAGAAAAAGAGATCGAATCTGTCGCCGACGGCGCTGGCGCAGGCATCCTAAAAAGTATTTTGAGTGGAGAAGCATTGGATTAGACTGCCAAAAGCATTCAACGGACAGGTATCATGGCATAGCACTGAATGGCGTTTTGGCTTGAGTTATCAACGATGGGTTATCTTCATCATTGTCTTGTATCATACTGGGCCCGGCGGTAACATGGGTCTGGACGGGCTTCCAGAACTCTTTGGATGGATAATGAAACCATGTACCGATGTAATTGTAGTTTGAAATTTGTTTGAGTCGCAGCATAACGTTAGAGTTGATCGGGGTGGACGAACGGATTAGAAAGTCAACAAGGCATGATAACATAGAACAAAAGAATATATTAGAAACCACCTCATTGCAATGGTTGAGTGCCATGGCTCCTTGTCGAACAAATCTCCGCTACCTCATAGCTTTCTACACTCGCGGAAATCTCATAGAGTATACTCCGTAGCAGAGTCGATAACAGTCGAGAACCCTGTCTGCCTACCTAGCCAGATGCGATATACCCTTGCAATATTTTGAAGATATCATAAGCACATATTGCAACCTTGGATTCGTTGGCCTCACTCCATCGACAAGGTTCCACTAAGGAACGTGTGTCGCGTCATGGCCAGCAATGGCGGCTCCGCCGGATCCATCCGCGCCGCATGTTAGACTAATCCTATGGATGTGGTTGGCAAGGAACACTGCGCAAGGTAGTTTCGCGTCCGTTCTAGAGGATGGCATCAGAACTGACAACCGGGGAACAGCCAGATACTCAGAGATAGTAAAGGCATAGGGCAACGGTAGTCCAGCTGTGACTATGGCAGCCTCGACGACAAAATGCACTCAGCTGGCCGTTTCCGCTAGTCGCCAGACCTGTCACTTTTTACCATCCATGACCCAGGCATTTGGCAGGATATGTGAGCCAAGCTCGTCGAGACTTTAACCAAGCTTTTCTTGGCGGTGCGATGTTCTACAAAGCCTTGGCATCTGCAGGCTGACAATCTGGGTAGGGCAGATTCGAGATGCCGTACATGACTGTACTAATATGAGAGATCAAGTCATATGCCCAGTTGACAGAAGTTTCATTTTCAATCGGAGGATGTGCTTTGCATTGGAGATTTCATAGCCATGCCCACTTCGTATATATTCGCCGCGCCTGAAAATGGTTATACTCTTACCTATCCAACAAGCTCCAGCCGCATCTCCATCTCGCTCGACACCGTTCGGGAGGCGCTAGGGACCACTCCGGGGACCTCTGCAGCCGCTAGGAAGGTACCTTTCCAATTGGCTCTTCCACCCCCTCCCGTCCATCCCGCGATTGTAAACCTTCTATCGCAGGTACTAAGGCAGTGCTAGTTAGTGCCCAGTAGGTACTGAGGATCGTCCGTCGCTTCTACTTGCTGCCGCTACCGCCGCCATCCATCTCCGCCTCCACGACCCAATACTCGTCATTCGCTCACTCAGGTCACATTTTCTGCCTCAGCTCATCTATAGTGTATAGTATTTGTATTTCTGATTGGGTTTATTGTTATTCATATTCTCGGCCGATTTCTTGGATGTCAATCTCGTACCCTCTTGTACCCCTCCTGCAGGCATAGAACACGCAGCCGCAACCGCCGCCGCCGACGCGCCCACAGACTGAAACGCCTCTGCTTCAACATTCGTACCCGCTGCATACATACAATTCAACGGCTTCCCGATAAGACTTAAAAAACCACCCAGAGCAAGAGGCTGCGAGCTCTCGCTCCAAGGATTGCGACGTCGGTTTTCTGAGCTCGACGTCGCTCTCGACCTCGGATCCTGGTCCTTTCTTATGCCTTTGGCACCACGTCTGGGAATGGGCCGCCGGTCGAGATCTTCTCCCTCGCTCTCCAATCCCACAGGAGCTCCTGGTCCTGCGAATTCTAACGTTCCAAATACGCCTACGAACCTCGAGATATCTTCTCCCGCCGAGTCTGCTGGCTCGGCGACCTCTGCCGCCCCGCGGGCTACCTCCCCCACCGCATCTACCACCTCTTCTACGCGCCCAAGATTTCTTTCGCGACTGAGCCTCCCTCTCTCGCTCCCTTTGCGCAATCGGAATCGCAATATCACCGACTTTCATATTCGTGCTGAGGAACCACACCGTCGTTACAGTGCTGGCGACAATGTCCGTGGTGCTGTCGTCATAGTTGTCGTAAAACCTGTTCGCATTACTCATTTAACCGTTTCGCTACACGGATATGTCCGTGTCCTAAAGGATCCGACTTCGGTCGCAAAAGCGCAAGGAAGTATCGTGCTACCGCAGAATGGGGACTCGGCGCGCCCACGATATCACGGCAATGGTCTCGCAAGCCTTTTCCAAGACGAGCAGGTATTAAGCGGCGAGGGGAGGCTGGAACCTGGCAGATACGAGTTTGGTTTCGACCTACTGTTTCCTGACAAAGGGCTTCCAAGCAGTATTGACGTAGGTTTGCTGCTTTCCTCAATTATTTCCTTATCACTAATTCACTATGCAGTTCGAGCGAGGGACCGTTTCATATATGGTAACTGCCACCCTGACACGGCCAACATCGATTGCCCCAACATCATCATGCGAGCGAAAGGTTATGTTAGTAGAGAATGTGGATGTTGGACTGCTGCCCGTCCCTCGGCCGCGCACCATCTTCTTAGAACCGATATCGAAACGAAATCGTAGGAGAAAGTCCATTGCGATGGACAAATCAGCTGCAGCTCCTTCCGAGATCAACGAATTCAATTCGGAGCAAGATCCTTTAGAAACACCAACGGAAGACCTTCGTGAGCAGGTGACGAATCCGAGAAGTCCAATACAAAGCGATATGCGAAGCGAAATCAGCGGCGAAAGTGGCATCAGCAACAGCACAAGCTTGAGTAGGCCGGAAGCCGCACTGTCCCAGGTCGGGACACTCACATCGGCTAAGCAACAAGCAGTTGATAAGAAGACGATTACCGCGACAGTCGAGTTGCTGAAGGGCGGTTGCTTGCCGGGTGATGCTGTCTCCGTGCGGGTCACGGTTCAACATACTAAACGGGTGAAGAGCATGACTGGTGTGATTGTAACACTCCTCAGACAAGGCAAAATCGACAGCAACCCACCGAGCGCTCTGTTTGACGAGAGTTTAAGTCGTGACGATGTAGCTCGCATTGATAAGGAGGATGTGTTTCCGCGATCTCGGACCGGTTTGGGTGGTCTTTCGTTGACATCTTCGAGTTCTACAAGCATATTCCGTAAGGATCTTGACCAGAACATAGCACCACTAATCATCGACCCTAACACCATGCAAACGTCGGTCACTGTGACCGTTAAGCTACCTGACGACTCCTTTCCGACAATAAAAGGTGTACCTGGAGAGATGATCAGCTTCAAGTATGTGGTTGAGGTAGTTGTTGACCTCGGCGGGAGACTGTCAAATCAAATGCAAACTGGCCCAGCCAGATTCGGACCTTATGGCCATGGAAGTGCAGACAATCATACATATGGGCCAAGAAGAGGTGCTAATATTGCAGACACTTCTCAGATGCGCCACGAAAAGGGCGTTATCGCGGTGTCGATGGAAACAGTCGTTGGCACAACTGATTCATCTCGCGGGAAGAAAAAGTCGAGAGCTTCGCCCACTTCGCGAAGCGTACAGATTCTTGAAAGCGATGAAGAAGAGGTGATAGGCCAAGAACCAAATTATGCCGACGATCCTCCCCTTAAGCCATACTCGAACAGCACGCCACTCTCGCCTGGAGGTTATTTTCCATCACAGGCCAATGGGAGCCGACTTCCAACGATCCTTTCTCATCCCCCACAGCCATATTCACAACTAGTCCCGGTGCAACACCCGTCGCTCCGGCCTCGAGACGTTGCTGGGTCAAATTCTAACGGCCCTGTTCCCTCTCCAGCCGCGCCTTCATACATCCCACCACCTCCTGAAATACTTAACCAGAACAATCTTTCCGAGAAGGAGAGGATTAGGCAAGCAGAAACAAGACTTCTACCAAGTCAACCGCCGGAAGCGGGCCCATCGACAAGTCACGATGACGAAGATATATACGATGCAGAGGATACGCCCCGAGTTCCTGATCTCAGTGGTGGCTTTGTTCCAAATGCTCCCAATGCTCCAAGTGCCCCCGATGCGGGACCATCGGCCCCTTTAGAAGACGATGTTGACTTGCCAACAGTGCTTCTCCCAGGGGTTGAAGACAAACAGGAACTCGAACGTCAACGGCTTTTGAACGAAGCCAGTGCACCGCCAGACGTTCCCGAGGATGTGCAACGACGAGCAGACGAAGGTCCATCGAGGGAGGTGGAAACTGATGCGGAGGCAAGCGCACCAAGTGCCCCAGTGGTTGATGATTATGATGATTTTCCAGGTTACGGATCTAGTGCGGGACCTTCTGGGACTTCAAGGCATGTCGATGGAGAGCAGCTACCAGCCTACCAAAGATAAGCTAGTGTACGTGGAGGCGTGTGTATTGCATAGGCGTATGAGTGTATGGGATATGATGGGTATACTATATAATTTGCTGGCGCAAAGTGGGAACCCTTAGCTTTTGGATATATGATGAAAGTCAAATCATGACAAAGTTGGTACTATCTGTACCAACAAATAACAATAATTACTATTGAGGATGAAGAGTAGCTTTGAGCTAAAGTTATTTCTTGTATGAACTTCCGTTGATTTCAGTACGAAATCGCGATCTACCATCTCACTAAATACCTTAGGGAGCCCAGATATTCAAACAATGATATACAAAGGTCACAAGTACCGTGTACTCAGTGACAGGCAACTCACCTTCGAGTTTATCGGTCATCTCGAGGTTGCAGGATAAGGAAAACGCCTAAATCCCTGTATCACGTTGTATATCTTCGATCTAAGATTGATGGATGAAAAGCAATCCACTGCCTCGAATGCGAAAAGCTTGCTTGATACATAACTTCAAGAGAAAGTTCCAGGTGTGAATCCGCTCCCTAAGATGCTATCGCCAATTGAAACCATGCAAGTATCTTCAAAGCAGCGCTCATGATACATCGGATAAGTCTGGTCACATATTTGTCTTATCATATCAAGAAGCTGGGTGGTACTCAAGCAATACCACCATGACTTTTTCGTTTCTGTCTATTTAATGCTGTAGCACAACATGATGGCCCCTCTCCCAGTTATCCAAACTTTCCTTGATATTGACCCAATAGCGCAGACGCACAGCCTCATGTTTCGCAGCCTCGATATTATCATGCTGAAATGCACGCTCGAGCACCTGTTCGCTCTCCGCAATCCGTGCATCGTTCGCGGCACGAGGTTCGTCTAGATCCTCTTCGTGCTCGGCATCCTCAATCTCCTCGCGTGCCTCAAGCACAAGCATTAATAGTTCTGACTCTTCTACCTTGAGGGTCTCATCGTTGGCAACGTCGACACCTCGAAGAGAGAGTAGATATTGTGCTCGAAGAAGAGGGTTAGAAAGCGTCTTATAAGCCTCATTTATGCGTGCTGACATGGCCTCGGCACGAGCTTTGTCCTGAGGAGGATGCATATCCGGATGAGCCCGAGCTTGCAGTCGGAGAAACTCACGGCGCAAAGCGCGAGTATCGATAGGAAAGTGTCCTGCTGGAGGAGGGCCATCGGGAAGCGTCTCGGGGAACAGGTCATAGTGTGTCGAGAGTGGTGCACTGGACGAGGCCGGTTCTTGCTCGGGCTGCGCGGCACTAGATACACCGCGGGCATGAGCTCTGTTCGCAGTTGGGCCCCGAACCGCCACTGCGAGAGCTACATGATGTCGTGTGGGCGTCGTTGAGACAGATGGTCGATGCGATGGCACAAGAGTTGAAGCTCGGCGAGCTCGGAGTTGACACCGGACACAAAGCCGAGAAACGTCGCGCACGGCGGGAGAAGAAACAGAGAGTCGCATACTTTAGGGCATTAAAGAACAAAGGTATAGAGAAAGAGGGAATGCACTGAAGTGAATAGAAGTGAATATCAGAGACGGGAAATTTTACTGATAAAAAATAAGATGGTCGTTCCGGGCAAGTATAGCTTTAGAAGGCGCTTTCCCGATGGATGTCGTAATAAATCGTTAGCGCACAATTGACCTCATGGGTTGTGGCGCGCATGCGGCGAGATTTGTTGCGTTGGGTTGTCATGATGGCCCTCAGGGCTCTCTCTGTACCTTTACCTAGCGGGGCAGCGGGGCTCTCATCAGTGAAACCAATGTGCTAGGCGTCCTATCATAAGTCCCTGTACAGGCCCAACACGCCGTTCCATAGTTTTTCGGCCAAGGTCGCCGGTCATGATCGGGATCCAGTCCGACCCAATGGCGGATAACGCAATTGTACACAGCCTCGTAATGCGTGCCATGATGAAACTGAAGAATGAATATCTCCATGTCAATTGAATCCTTGCTCATGCAAGCGTTCTTGTGATACGAAGCCGACTCGTTTATTTCTCTTGGGCATTTAGTCACATATTTGTTCCAATTACATTGTCATAACATCCAATCTACCTCACACAAACCACCCCCAAGGAAACCCCCAATTCTGAGAACCCAATTGGAGGCGGGACAGTATCTGCCGAGTCTGTAGATCAGTCAAACCGGCCTCGACGTTTTAATAGACCGTTTCGCGCCACATCTTTCCTCCTGCAATTCAATTGACTCAACTCTGCACATATACAGCATGGCCAAGGTTTTCGACGCGGCTGAAGGTATGAACAGCGCCGATTGGAGCTGAACAATGTTTACAGAAGGCGCAATAATTGACATACTCGCGATAGTGGCCAAACACAACACCCCGGAGAGTTGCTGGGTCATTCTCTATGGCAAAGTCTACGATGTGACTGAGTTTCTTCCATCGCACCCCGGCGGTAAGAAGATCATCCTGAAGCTTGCGGGAAAGGATGCCACCGATGAATATGATCCCGTTCACCCACCGGGAACCCTCGAGGAGAACCTCAAGCCTGAGAATATCCTCGGTGAAATAAATCCCGAAACACTCACTGACTCCCAATCGACCGGCGAAAACACTACCACACAGTCCCAAGATAACCAGCCGCCACCAATGGCATCACTCATGAATCTTGATGAGATCGAGGAGGAGGCTACCAAGCGCATTTCGAAAAAGGCTTGGGCATACTACTTCTCAGCTGCCGACGATCTATTTTCAAAAACATACAACAATCATGTCTATAAAAATATTCTTCTTAGGCCACGCGTATTTGTTGATTGTACAGCTTGCGACCTTTCAACCACACTGATTGGCAACAGAGTCGGGCTACCAATATTTGTCGCCCCTGCTGCTATGGCCCGCCTAGCTCATCCCGATGGAGAACAGGGCATTGCCAAGGCATGCTCTCGATTCGGGGCCATGCAGATTGTGTCGAACAACGCGTCGATGACTCCTGAGCAAATCATCGAGGGCGCAAAGCCAGGCCAGACCTTTGGTTGGCAACTCTACGTCCAGAACCAGCGAGAGAAAAGCGAGGCGATGCTCAAGCGCATCAACTCTATGCGAGAATACTACAAATTTATCTGCCTGACCCTTGATGCGCCTGTTCCTGGTAAACGCGAGCTGGACGAGAAGCAAAACTTTGATTACTCTGAACCCAGCCCTGCCAGTGGTGAGAGCAAGCCCGGTGCTGGAGGTGTTGGTCAACAGCTGTTTTTTGGCACAGCGGCCGACTTGACTTGGAAGACAACTCTTCCCTGGCTAGCTGCTCACACAGATCTACCCATTGTTCTCAAGGGTCTGCAGACTCATGAGGATGCTTATCTCGCAGCAAGGTATGCTCCTCAGGTAAAGGCCATCATCTTATCAAACCATGGCGGTCGTGCTCTCGACACAGCCCCTCCAGCTATACACACGCTTCTCGAGATCCGCAAATACTGCCCTGAGGTTCTGAGCAAGGTCCAAATATGGGTTGATGGAGGCATAAAGCGAGGAACAGATGTTGTGAAAGCATTGTGTCTGGGAGCCAGCGGAGTCGGTATTGGACGAGGTGCTCTTTTTGGACTTGGCGCTGGTGGCCAAGCCGGCGTCGAGAGAACTCTCGAGAGTAAGCTGAGCCTGTGATTTTGGGAATGCCCGAACCCCGGCTAACACATGCAAAACAGTCCTCGAGGCAGAGACAGCAACATGTATGAGATTACTCGGAGCCAAGAATATCTCGGAGCTCGGACCTAAATTCGTAAGATTTCCCCATCTTTTCCCCAGACTCCCTTCCCCATGGTGGGCGATCTCGACTAACTCGCTTGGCAGGTCAATGCTCGACAGGTGGAACGAGATATCTACGATGGAGATTCAGGCCTGGACCGTCAAGGCTTGTGGACAAAGTCTAAGCTGTAAAGTATGAAGCAGCAGCAGGCGATATCTTCATATGCCAGATGCAGCCTCGGCTTGGATACTAGATCTTCTTTAGTCTCCACTGCAATTACCAGGGAGCCCTGTTTTCCTAATTGAAGCGGCAACAGCGGGAGCTCTTGGGGAAGACGGCTTTGGTAATATGGTGGGCTGGCCAACACCGTTGCCTCTGGGTAACATCGCGGAATACGGAAAAGTGAGGCATCAGAATCTCTATAATGAAATCCTTCATAACTTTTCCAAAGTACTAATACATTTCGAAAGCATCATTCCAACCAATGGGTTTCAGTGAGAAATTGGGATATTTTTACTGCAAATAGTCATTTTACAATAGTGGTTCAAGATAAAAATGCTCAAGTTTTGATTTCACTATCTCTACTATCTAACCTTGCAGGGGGGGTCGTGGTCCGCTTCGGAGGTAAAAGCAATAAGATCTGAAAGCCAAAATTGAGTAATGGGGGGGAATGAGGAGAATGATACGATACTGTATAAAGGGCTGGCCGTGTTTGTTGGCTGTGCCGAGGAGGCATCATGCGGCGCAGTTGGAATTGGTTTCAAGGGTTGCCTGGCGATGCGTGAACGCATGAGTATCAAACCAGAGTTTGTTAGGTGGTTCGGGAAGAACATGCCATGGGGGGAAATACAATTCTGCAGAGACAAGTACCGATCAGTTCTCTGTTAATCAATTCATCCTGCCCTACAGTCATGGCGGAAATAATAAATAGATTCCACAATCACAAACCAGAGGTAATTTGTGGCGACAATGCAGGGACAAGGGCCATCAAATCAAATCACACCCTTGACTTAAAAAACTTGGAAACCAACCATACCATGAGAGGATGCCCGGCCGAGATGGTGTGTCACAGCCGGCCTTTCCAGAGGGCACATGGATAACTGAGCTGAACCCCTCTGCGCCGCTTGCTTTTCTTGGAGCCACTCCGAAGCTCAGGTGCCGCTTTCTAACGTGGCATGTCGTGTCATTCATGCCAATCAGAATAAATTGGTTGGTTGTCATGACAAGCCACTGAACAACTTTAAATATTTGGTGCAATGAAGGAAGAGGGGTGTTACGACCCATCAACGATATGTGACAGACATTCCCAACCGTCAATGATGATGAATTTCCGTTGGACGAACATTCAAACTTTTGTTCGACCCAGTTGGGCTTGGTCTGCTTGCTGCTTAGGTTGATGTTGATCGTCGAATTGTGAAAGGAGGGCACAGGCTTCTTGTTTCGTGATTCGTCGGTTTTAATTAGCAACCTCAATTCTATGCCTTCTCTTCTTTCGGCACATTCTTTTCCTGGATTTTTTTTACTTTATTATGAGCTCATCTTTCAGCTGGCACAGAGTAAGAAAAAGACGACTGCGATTGAGATTCCTCAACGTCAACGACCTCTGCCACGTAAATCCTTAACCAATTAGGGACGGCTCAGCAAGACTTGTTAATCAAAAGTATTTTATATAAACCTTGCCATCATACGGTTCAAAAATGCAGTGTTTAAAGCGGCGGCAGGGTTCAAGGAGGCTTCGATTTTTATCCAATGTATTGTATCATGTGCCATGTCAAATCGGCCCAGTTTATGCCCATGCTTTGCCCTCAATCTGAGGGGTCCTTTCACAAACAAGCCTTGTTAAACTATGGAAAGAGAGCAAGGTTGTCTGGGCGATCCGCGATCCTGCCCTGCCTGCGTGCATGTATACAGCAAAAGATGGAGGGCGTGACGGGCATCGTCCGCAGTTTGGCGACGTCGGACAATAGACATAGAGACCCCATATACATGTGGTGCTTCCAGGAGATTCACAAGCTGCCGAGGAACAAAGGATATAACGGGCCAGGAGCCTACGAAGAAGGAGGGCTTGACCAGGGTCTTTTCATCGAAGGAAGCATTTCCTCACCACCCCCAACCCATGCGGGGCAAACCTGGGGAATAGCGCCGTGTCGCTCATCGGACACTTGCCTCATTGGGCAGGCAATGCCCGGGTACAGATGCAAAGGGACTCGGATCATGGCGATCTAGTCCCGCCAAGGTTGAAGGCTGCATAGATTATTTGTGGGTGTCGTTACCTTCTTGTTTCGCCGCAAGGTTTGCAGATTGCCAGTTCGACCGAGTAGGTAAACCCTGGTGGAAATACTTAAATTCACCCATTGCTCCCTCTCGATCGCCCTTTTGGTGTATGTTGAAGATTGGCTTGTTCTTCTTCACTTCCACGACGTCGGACCTGTCCTGTCTTGTTACAACACCCCTTTCACACCACTAATTATCCTTTCTTTCCTATTATCAGGTCAACATGTCGGAAAAGAACGAGGTCACCCAGACCGAGAATGGGACTGTCCCCAGGTCCAAGAAGCGAACTTGCGCCAGACACTGCAAACGCTTCTGGTGGGTTTATCTCATTATTCTCTGTGTTATTGTTGTCATCGTGGTTCCCGTGATGTAAGTTGCACGCCGCTGTTCCTTCACGCGTCCATTGCAGAACTGACTTTACCCCCTAGAATTCTTGTCGCTGTTCCGAAGATTGCACAAAGTAAAATCAACGAAGCCAAGTTGGAAATCCAATCCGTTCGAATCCTTGACACCGAGAGTGACGCTTATCTCATGGAAATCGATTCTTCTATCACAACCGATGGCAAGATCCATGCCAAGGTTGATCCTTTCGAGGCTGATATGTATCTCGAGGATTGGCCAGCACATGTGGCGTTTGCTACCGTAAAGATGCCAGAGACCAACGGCAACAAACACCAGGTCGTCAACGTCAGCCAGCAGGTCACAATTACCGACATGGAGGAGTTCACTCGTTTCAACGTCTGGTTCCACAACAATGAGACAGTCCGTGTCACCGTGTACGGAAAGACGAAAGTGAAGCCAAGCGGTCTAACGCGCAAGTACGGCGTCACCTTCAAGAAGACATTGGAACTCAAGGGTCTCAACCATTTCGCTGGTACTGAAGTCAACGACGGCCACATCGGTTTTGGTAGTGGTAAAGACGCACCCAACTTCAACGGCACTACCACAATTCCAAACGCTTCCGTGTTCACACTAGATAATGTAAGCTATCACTCACAATCTATGCATTTGCCAAACTAATCATGAATTCAGGGCAACGTCACCTTCACAAATTTTGTCGGAGATATCGAAGTCGGCACCCTGACGATTCCAAACTTGGTGCTCAAGCCTGGTGACAACGTCGTCAACATCACCGCCAGCATGAACCAGAGTATTATACTCAACGCCGTCCAGCAAGAGCCCTACTGCAAAACAGGCATCCTCCCCTTCAAGTTACTGGGCAAGTCGGTCGTCAACCATGGCGAAAACCTTACCTATTTCGCCGCAGCACTGGCGAGTTCAAATCAAACAGTTGAAATCGACATTGGTGCCATCTTGAAGAAGGACCTCGATTATGAGGTCAAGTGCGAGAGCAAGAGTGATTAATTGCAGTATTCATTGGTATTTGGGCTGCATGCCATGTGTGCATGGAAGCAACGAAGGGTCATGAATTATGCAATTCTGGTGGCGATGGATGATGTAGGCCGTTGGGTCGATTAATGTAAAGCTACCAGGAGGTGGTAGTTTGGCCAAAGGCGCAGGCGGTTATATTGATACCTTTGATTAGAGTCATCCAGTATCCATTAGGTCTCTGAATGAAAACTTCCGGCTCTCCATCTCGTGAGTGTGGTCCTGGTCATGTTCCTTGGTAAAGAGCTATCGCTGCGATCATATGTTGTAACCTGGCGCCTTCATCCTTAGTTCCAACTACTTTTCCGTTTCTCGCCTCTTAAAAGCCCACTTCTCGCTGTTGCATCCTGGCCTTCCACTGTTGACGAAGGGACAAATTCAACGGTCGTCCTAGTACCAGTGGTCTTCTCTGCTTCTTTCTCCTTCAGCAATTTGTCGTGGCTCTTCCGTAGCTTCTCCTTGAACGCCCAGTCTGGAAACGCTGCAGGATTCCACAAGTCTGTAGCTAATGTAGTTGAATACTGACTGTGCTCGTCGACTTCGACAAATCTCATCAGTTTATCCATCAACCTGGGATTTTTTAGTGCAGTTGATTGCTCCAGTTTGGCATTGAAGTGTATTCCCTTCTTCTTGAGCTCGAGGAATTTCTCAAATTTCTCGTTTGTGCCGGGTGGTGGTGATCCTGGGGGTGATGGTGGAATGTTTAGGTTAGGTGCTGACGGTAACGTCAAGTCACGAAGAAGAGCACGATTGCTCGAGTATGGTGAAGCAGGTCTAGATGCTGGATCTTGATCATCCACAACAGCTCCTTCCATGGGCGGTAGGAAAGGTCCCAAGGGCGCAGCATTTTGTTGAATTGGTGCGATGGGAACATCTTCCAGACTCTCATACTCAGAAGCTACATAGTAGCAAGGTCAGAGATGACTTGAAACAGAATCAGGCGTATAGATAGTGCGAATGGGGAGATCTTTCCTTACCCGATGTATTGGTTTTCTCAGTTACTTCCTGTTTATTATCTGTAGTGTTCACTCTTTGCTGGTGATAATTAGACAAAGTTGTTGCTGTATGGTGGAGACTAGTCATGGAAAATTTCTTACCTTATTCTGAAATAGAGAAGATTCCACCTCTTGTATTTCTTCCTCATCATCGCTACTTGCATATCCGACGAGGCCGGCCATACTGTCACTTTGAACTTTGAGATGTTGGAGATGAGACTGACACAATCAATCAACATGAAACCGAGGTAGCTTGACCTAGAATCCGTTTGGGACTAGCGCGGCTCCTCTGTGTGGGTCTTTTGTTGGATAAAGCCCGGATAATGAACCCCAGACTTTCAACCCATCAGCCTTCCAAGAAGCTAAAGTTTCATTCTCACATCAACACAACGGCCTTCCCTATACTCATACAGAGACAAACTGCGACACCTAATTTCGGACGACGCGCTTGAGAGAAGCTTACGGGCGTGTGAAGTTGCGCCGCGAATATACGATCACGCGCTTGTGGCGCATTGCCTAGGCTTCGGTCTTCCTTCAAAGTACTACTCACCAACGAAGTGTCCTGCTGAGCCTGCGAGACCACCAATAATGGCTCGGCCGAGAGACTCGCGCTCACCAAGTCCTGCAGGCAGCACCCACAGTTCTCGCCGTCGCCGCAATGATGATCGTCGAGCTAGGGATCGGCGTAATGATGGACGGGACCATCGGCGACGTAGCAGATCACGCAGCCCAGATGTGAGAAGGCAAACACCTAACTATGGCCGGTTTTATTCTGACGATCTTATCCATGAACAGCCCAGAAACCGCGACCGCGAAAGAGATAGAGACCATGGGCGAGAGCGAGATTATTATCGACGGAGAGACCGCTCTATAGACCGGCGCGACGACAATTATTACCGAGGTGGACGACGAGACCACCGCGAAAGAGATCGGAGGAGATCCCGAGAACGCTACGATGATCGCAATCGATCGCCCGATAGGCGACATAACCACAGCCGAGAAGGTGATCGGGATGTGAGAAGGCGAGACGACTCCCGCAACCGCACCCCTGGGCGCCGTGAGGGTACGGCTGACTCCCTTACTCGCAGCATTCGTGAAGACGGCAGAACACAGAAGATTTCGCTTGGCGGCAGTGGGAAACCCGATACTGAGGAGGTTCGATTGCAGTCTCTCTTTCATGAAAGTATTGCTAATAGATGTCGATTGCAGGCACCCAAGGCAGATTCTAGACAGCCGGAGGTTGACAAGAAGGCTGAGCGACTAGCCAAACTCGAAGCATGGAAGAAGAAGAAAGAGAATGCCAGCCAGAAACAAAAAGAAGTAAACCCGAGCCAGACAAGGAACCTCTTGGCTGAAATGGACAAGAAAGCGAGTGGGACGTCCTCAAAAACAGTTTCTCCATCAGTTTCTGCGACTGCTTCGCCGGCTGCAACACCGACTGTTGCTTCACCTGTCGTCCCATACTCTGGCAAGTTTGACCCTAAGGCCATCGCAAAGAAATCGGCAGCTTCCCGGACACACGAAGGCGTTAAACCAGCCTTGGGCTCTTTGGGGGGGCAGCCCGAAAAGCTCCCGGTCCCTGCCAAGCCCTCAGTGCCTGTAAAACCGTCTACCAGCGGTAGGTTCTCATCCTCGGTTCTCCCATCAAGCTCAACTGACCAACCTATCTTAGCATCAGCTCTCCCTGCGAATCGAACAAAAGCTAGTGGGTTTGGATTCGTGAAGAACAACACAGAAACTGACAAGCTCCCCACTAAACGGAAACTTGATTTGGATGAAGAAGACACAACCAAACGAAAACTTACTAAGCTTCCTGCCCTGCCCATCGAAGCTGATGACACTCCATATGCCGATCAGGATGATGATGAATCTGATGGTGACAACTTCGCGGAGACTGAAGAGGAGGCCGCCGCTGCTGCTCGTGCAGCTCACGAGAGACGGTTGCAGGCAGAGAATCAAATGGATACGGGTGAGGAAGAGTCAAAGACGACCGAAACCCAGATCAATGGAGATACCATGTCAAACAACAACGCCGGTGAATCCGACACCACCACACATATGGAAGTCGATGAGGAGGAGAATGATGTTGATCCACTGGATGCATTCATGGCTGATCTTAGGCAGACAGACGTGAAACAGCCGGCTAGGACATCCAAAGCGCAAAAGATCCAGGAGCCGGAGGCTTACTTCAGCGACGATGAATATGATTTCAATAAGAAGGACACGGGTGACGCAAACGCCTTACTAGCTATGACTGCGAAGCGAAAGAAGAAAGACATTCCGGCGATTGATTACAGCAAGATCGAAATTGAACCTATTCGCAAAAACTTCTGGGTCGAGCCAGCTGAACTCAGCCAACTCACAGAGGCCGAGGTAGCTGATCTTCGCCTAGAACTCGACGGCATCAAGGTCAACGGAAAGGATGTTCCCAAGCCCGTTCAGAAATGGGCGCAATGTGGTCTGACGCGACAAACACTCGACGTCATTGATAACTTGGGCTTTGAGAAACCTACCCCCATCCAGATGCAGGCTCTTCCTGCTCTCATGTCGGGCCGCGATGTCATCGGCGTGGCGAAGACTGGTTCGGGAAAGACAATGGCTTTCTTGCTTCCCATGTTCCGGCATATCAAGGACCAGCCTCCACTGAAAGATACAGATGGGCCTATCGGATTGGTTATGACTCCAACACGAGAACTTGCAGTCCAGATTCATCGAGACTGTAAACCTTTTCTCAAGATGATGGGTCTTCGGTCTGTCTGTGCCTACGGTGGAGCGCCCATCCGAGATCAGATTGCTGAACTCAAACGTGGCGCGGAGATCATTGTGTGTACACCTGGTCGAATGATCGATCTTCTAGCTGCGAACCAAGGGCGGGTCACTAATCTCAAGCGAGTGACATATGTTGTTCTTGATGAAGCCGATCGAATGTTCGATATGGGTTTCGAGCCTCAAGTCATGAAGATCTTCGCAAATATGCGACCTGACAGGCAGACTATCCTCTTCTCGGCTACGATGCCTCGCATCATCGACTCGCTGACCAAGAAGGTACTCAATAATCCTATCGAAGTTACAGTGGGCGGCCGCAGTGTTGTGGCAAAGGAGATTGATCAGATCGTTGAAGTTCGAGATGAGCCATCCAAGTTCCTGCGTGTTCTCGAACTGCTTGGAGAGCTCTACGACCGTGACGAAGATGCCCGCACCCTCATTTTTGTGGAACGTCAAGAAAAGGCGGACGATTTATTGAAAGAGCTTATGATCAAGGGTTACCCCTGCATGTCCATTCATGGAGGTAAAGATCAGATTGATCGTGATTCTACTATCTCAGACTTCAAGAAGGGTGTTGTGCCTGTCTTGATCGCTACTTCGGTGGCAGCTCGTGGTCTTGATGTCAAGCAACTCAAGCTCGTTATTAACTACGACGCACCGAACCACTTGGAGGATTATGTTCATCGTGCTGGCCGAACTGGTCGTGCTGGCAATACTGGTGTCGCTGTCACATTCGTCACGCCAGAGCAGGAGAACTGCTCTGTCGGCATTGCCAAGGCTCTTGAACAGAGTGGGCAGCCGGTGCCAGAAAGGCTCGACGAGATGAGGAAAGCTCATCGTGAAAAAGTCAAATCTGGCAAGGCCAAGGACACCTCTGGCTTTGGCGGCAAGGGTCTCGATCGTCTTGATCAGGAACGAGAGGCTACCCGTCTCCGCGAGCGCAAGACCCACAAGGCCGAGGGCGAGGAGGAGGAGGTCAAAGAAGATAAGAAGGAAGAGGAGGACGATAAGGCAGAGAAGGCTCTCAGTGCGATCCGCGCAGCAGCGTCAGGCGTTCAAGCCCGCGAGTCAGCAAAGGCTGAAGGCGCAGAAGTCAAGCCTACTCAACAAACAACCATTACTGGTGGAGCAAAAGACAAGTCCAAAGACCCGCTCGACAAGGTCAGTTCAGCCGTGTCCGCCATCAACAGCCGCCTCGGAAAGGCTGGCCAACTTCGTGCTGGTCAACCCATCGACAACAAGGGCCCAGATGCGGGTGCGTTCCATGCCACATTGGAAATCAACGATTTCCCTCAAAAGGCTAGATGGGCTGTCACAAACCGAACCAATGTCGCCAAGATCCTGGAAGCTACAGGTACATCGATCACAACAAAGGGTAACTTTTACCCACCAGGTAAAGAGGTTCCCGCAGGAGCCGAACCAAAACTGTATATTCTCATCGAAGGCGACACCGAGGTTGTTGTTGGATCCGCTCTCAGCGAACTCACGCGCCTATTAAGAGAAGGAACAATAGCTGCTGCAGATGCCGACAGTCGAGCACCAGCCAGTGGACGATATACAATTACCTAGCCATATGAGGTCTTTCGCTGGAAGACTGTCAGCCCGCTGCCTTCATTACATTTATATGGGCTGGCTCGTTGATGGATGGCGTTGCAGAGGCTACGTGGAAGTTTGAAGAAGAAAATGTATACAAATAGGAGTTAATCATGGCGTCGCACGCCTACTTTGGTGGAAAGCCCTAGGGGAACATTGGTTAACGCTGAGTCCACCGAGTTTTTGAACTTGTAACGTTTTCGAAATAAAACATCTATAATGTTGCTTAAAATACTCTAAAATAAGAATCCAACTGAACATGAACGAAAATCTTGGGACTGCTAGGCGCCATTGAATGATCACAATGTGTAGACGCCGCCTTCTAACCCGCATTGTCGTGAAACAGCTACTCTGCGCCATCTTCTAACCTGTCTGCTCTTAAGAAGTCAACACTGAATCATCATGCCCAATTTCGTGCTTCAGCTGCTTGATCGGCCTCACGCGCTCGCAATTGCTCTTGACTAGCGTCCTTGAGGGTTTCTGAACGTGTCTGTTTCTTCTGTGCTGCTAGTTGTGTCTGCAACTTTCCACCTGGCTTTGAGGATGCTTTTGCGCGCGCCTGCAATGCTCAGTCAGTCAAGATAACAATAATAACACCATGACAGTCACGCGATAGGGGGCGATCTCACCTCTGCAGCTTCCGCGGCTTTCCTCCGGGCGTCATCCGTATCTCCTGAAGCTTCCGCAGCTGGGCCACTTCCCAAAGTCCTTGGCGGGCCTCCGACCTTTTTTGGAACAGGCGCTGTGCCCGCGGCTGGAGCGGGAGCGGAACCCAAGACTCTGCCGGGTTGCGAAAAAGCCTCTGGCTCTGTCTTTCCGCAGATGTTGCCCATGGCTGCCGATGGTGTGGTGCGGTGGATTTAATCTTTTCTGTTTTCTGTTGGGCTATAACACAGGGGACAAGGCAAAGAAAAGACTGGCCGTGTGCTGAAATTGCCAGATTGAAATTCGATGAATTGAATTAGAGCGTTGTGTGGCAGCGAAAGACGTGAGGCTGGAGTTTCTTTATGCCAAGATCCGAGGTCAGGAGGGGTTTCCATATAAGGAAATAAGGTAGAAAGCGTTAGGCTTTGCTTGCGATACCCCCAATCCAGTGTCGGTAAATGTCAGTTTATAAAGATATCTGGTGACAATCACTAGTCGTGGTGAAGTCAGTTACTCCTTGTAGTCAACTCTGTGGCCATGAAGAACTTGCAAAGGATAATCGTGATGGGTTGAGGGATGGAGCGCTGCGCCTCAGGGGCATGTGAGCAACGTCGAGGGAAGGCGGGCGATGCAAACATCAGCTGTCAGGCCTATTAACTCAAAAGAACACTCTCAGAAACACACCTCAAGCAGTATATAATAGCCTAAGATAAGCCTTTTAGCTGATTCTCTAATTACGTACCGTTAGTCTTGCTGCGTAGTGCGAGTCGCAACAGTAGGCAAATGCAATTACCTCAATTTCATCGACTACATATCTTTGACAGATAATGATGGTTATCACATTGGGTTTCGAATGGCTTGCATTGGTATATCTCTGTCTAATAAGGTCTTTATACCGAAGTTTGAGGGAGAGCATTACGGAGTCAAGTGGGTCTATGTCTGCCGCACCCGGAGCGGGGAGTTGCGTTACAGGGAAGAGGGGACGGAGGTCGCTGCGAACACATGGAATCGGTTATTCGGAAAGGCAAGTTCTGTCGGTGCTCACAGCCAATAAATACATATGTATGTCAACTACCTTATGCCCGTATACGATTGTACCTCAATGTCTCAAGTGGTCACTCACTATCTGTATCAATTTAAAGCCTATATATCCAGTGCAATGTAAACGCCAGTCAATATGCGGCAGCCTCAACAAGTTTTATATCATTTTCAGTCTGTAAAGGTCAGGGTATGTCTGAGTGGCTGGTGTCGTTGTCAATACATAAGGTAGATAGGTAAGGTAGATAATACAGCAAAACGGACAAGCATAGGGTAACTGTCATGAAAACTTGAGTTTATCACCCCAATTATGTGGTCAATCAGCACATGCGGTTCATATGATAGTAGGCTATTCGGTAGAGATATATAGTCTCTGTTCTTTAATATAGATAA
>JABEEM010001035.1:0-44566 GCA_013363185.1 Fusarium secorum
ATCATCTACAAGAAGTATACTCACAGTTTCACAGGGAGTTCGGTGAATCTTCTGACTACGCCGCCTTCGTCGAACTCGGTATCCCGTCCTCCGGAATCTTCACCGGCGCCGATGCCGAGACCGATCCATGCTACCACTTGGAATGCGACACCATTAATAACATCCACTGGGGTGCTCTGACACTCAACACCAAGACTGCTGGCCGTGCTGCTGCGCAGTTCGCTCTCAGCCTGAAGGGTGTTCCTCCACGAGACAAGACCTCTGCTAACCCCAAGAGCAAGAGGGCTGTTGCTGCGCGCTTTGAACAGTGGCAGAAGAAGAAGACTCTTGCTAGCAATGCGCATAAGTGTAACCATAAGACAAAGGTTGTTGTCTAAGCATGGCAAGAAAGACTTGGCGGAGAGGAATGAAATGAGGGATGATGAGATGATGATGATGATGAATTAGTGTATATATTATATGAATGTGTTTGACTGCGATATTCATTATGTTTTTGCTCAGTATTGTGATAAATGAAAATGCTCGCTCGCTTGCTTGCTGATCGTAAATGCCTTCCATATGATGCCTGACTGCAACACGTCACAGTTCTCTCCCCATTCCTCATTTCGTTTGTCGTGCCCTTCATCTCACATTTCTCATAACTCATTCACCCCATAACCTCTGCTGGCAGACATGAAAGCCTATCGCCAATACGTCCTTGGCGGATTCTCTCCCCTTCTCGGGTTAGGAATAGGAATCGCCCTATAAGTCGGATACTTCGGCCCCCCCGGAATCTGCTCCCTCTGCACAATTGGTGAAGGAAACTGAACAGGAACATGTCTAGTAACAGGTACAGGTACAGGCCTCGTCCAGTTCTCATTCGGCATCCTCTCAGACCAACCATCCGAAGAATCCGCATAACTACTTCGGTAACTCCTCCGCTTCTTTGGCTGCTTCGGTCTTCGACAGCAACATACCACAATAAAAGCGAGCACGAATACTCCAACGATGGATCCGATTATCGCCCCGATTTGTGCACTGCTTAATCCATCGCCGCTGTGTTGAGACGTCACGACGGGTCGGTCCGTGGCTGGAGCCGAAGCTACGCCTAGCGTGACTTGTGTGGTGTAAGTGGTCGTGGGGAGGTAAACAGTCTGCGTTATAACCTGCACCTCTTGGCGGGCATCTATGTGGGGAACGCCCATACTGAAACAAAGATGAAAGTGAAGTTATTCACAGAGCAGAAAGTGCAAAAAAAGAAAAGAGCAGAATCGGGGGCCATGACACCCTTTTTGAAACATCCGTCCCGTCCCACCCACAAGAGGCAACCTTCATGAGCATCTGCTGATACACTTTTGTTTCACTGTACCAACAGCCCTACGACTCTTTTTTTTTATCTGCAGCGGAAACTGGTTAGGACGCGGGCTTCGATGTAACTGTATCTAGGTCAGTTGCTCGATGGTTGACCAATGGCGCGTGAGGCTTTGGATGAGGGGGTGTGGTGATGCAGGCTGGGCTAGGCTGCCATAGCTGATAAAGATGACTGAAGCGAGATTTTTTGCTTGCCTTTTTGTGTTGGTCTTGTACTTTGGTTCGCATTTTTGGTTCCGGCAGGCAAGGTGCTTGTTGTGGCTGTTCGGACAAGATGTATGCCATTGTGGTTTGAGACTAGCTCCAAGGAAGATGCATCGTTATTTGTCTACTAAAGCTTTGGCTTCATGCATGTTACTTGTATAAGTAAAGACTTTTTCCTCTTGGTTCTATGCGTTGATAACATGCTGCCGCTTTGATGCACGCATTGACCTCGCAATGCTCTCCGTATTAGTGATCATATCTACCGGGAATGTTACCACCGAAGTACACCCATGATGATGTCCTGGATTACCATTCGAGGACTCTGTCAGCTAAGATGCATCAATCTTGTTTTGTAGTAGTAACGGCTTAAAGTAAACTGTGTTCAGCCCCCATCACACCATAGGTTAATCAAGATCTCTCTTCTCGCTTCGGCACCTCGTATCAATGTATTTTGAGGAGGGAACAGAGATCAGATTAGCGAGTTCGATGACTTGTATTTTATGATAGGCTACAGATGACAGGACCTGGACCACAAGGTTGCATGCAACATCCCAGCCGACCGCCCCGTCCTTGATGTGTATTAGTTGGACATAAGCAGAGTCCATTCATGTCTTCCTTGACAGAGTGATAACGCGAAAGTTACATGCTGGTCTTCCAAGTATAGACGATACCCACATTCCAACCATTGATATGCAGTTCAGCTGGCCACTCCGCCTCCTTTGAATAGATATATTTTTCTGGGCCGTGTTTACAAAGACACTTCTGGATCATCATAATCATCATCATCAGCAACAGCAACAGCATCATCTAAATCTGAATGTGAGTCAAATCGACCAAAACTATCCAAATCAATGTCGCATCTCTCCATCCGTATCTCGCGGAGATTAGGAATACCATCGAGAAGCAATTTGTAAACGTCCTGGTTACATGGCTCACGTTCAGATACGACCCATTCCTCTATGTTCCAGATTCCACCACAATATAGATGAAGAGTCTCAATCGATTCCGGTAGAACCTCACTCAGTCGTGAGAGTGGCTCAATCTCTCCGATTAAAGCCTCCTTAGTGACTTTGAGGTGGTGAAGTGATTTGAGTTCTCGGAGAGAGCCAATCGTTCCCTCACCCGGGCCGCGATTTCGACAATATGTGCTGTAGCTTTCAAAAAAGAAAGTGTTGAAGTCGAACTCTTCAAAATTTTGGCCATGCTTCCGAAGAACATCGCCAAAGTCATCAATGTTGAGGATACAGTCTTCTTCGTCCTCTTCCAAGTCCAGGTCCCATAAGATTGGTGTCTTCCTTTCCTCGCCGGGTAACCTAATCGAGATTCCCTTGAGTTTTGGACAGCAAGTGAGAATTGTCCTTAGTCCTTCGGCATCGATGTATGATTCCATGAGGTCGAAATACTCCAGGTTGTAGTTCTTGTGCTCAGGCCACACAAAGTAGGTGAGTTCATCGCCATACCATGCAATGCCAAAAAAATTCGTAGTGTCTTAAGCGTAGAGTTGAGTAGTACAGGTTCGATCCCCCAAGCAACCTCGATGTTCTTTGGACCTTCCACCGCCCTAATGCGAATTTCGGTGAGGTTTGCAAAGCAATAGTTTGCAAATGTACCTTTCTATATGCCCTTCTGTTCTTGGTACACTTCTGGGTTTTCTCTGTTCATGTAGTCTGCAACGTAATCTTCATCATCGGAAGAGTCACTCTTTGTAGAATCTACAAGATAGCCTACAGGCCTCCCTGCATCTGGGCTTGCACTCAACAACCAAGGGAGAACGGTTTTCTTGTTACCCATGGTGCAGTCGACGACCTGCACATGAGGCATATATGCTATGATGAGAGCAGCAAAGCCACAAGATGCAATATTTCCCTCCACCAGACGTTTGAGGACAGGTGGAAGGTCCAGCTTTCCAATTGCTGATCGGACAACCTCCCTGCTTGCATCCTCCCCCAATATCTTCACTTGTGCTGAGTGCTTAACACTGTCGGTAAGAGAGACGGCGCGAACTTGGTCTGTGAGCTGCGGATTCTCGAAGAGCGTTCTGAGAAGAAGAGTGCCAATGTTCTTTGCGCCATTGCGGCCTTCAATGACAACGGTACGGTATAGGAAAGGTTGTGCGATACGTCGAAATTGGCGGCAGACCAGGCAGAGGTGGCCGAGTGCGGCTGAGCCTCGATGATCCAGTTGAGCTCCATACAACTGCCATTTATCTTGAGGCAGTTGGTCCTCCAGTTCGGCAAATCTTTTATGCAAGATTTCATCTGGGAGAGCTTCCATAGTGAGGAATCAATATGCGAGAATAAGTCGTTCAGTCTTATCTTAACCGCGCGTTATTGAAGAGAGAGAGAGAGGACTGAAGACTATCGCGATTCGTCACCGCACTAACGTCAATGCACCTCTACCCCGATATTACCCCAACCACAGAGACTGCCGTGATACTGGGACAACGACTGAAGTATTCTCATCGAACACAATAAAGTCAACAAAGCTGATTCTTCAGAACTTATCGAGAAGAAGTTATCAAAACCGCTTGTCAGTTGGTATCTTCCTCTAGTCATTTCACACTCTACCGACTTCCCGCAAAACAATGTACAGAAAACAATAAACAAGTTAAGAGATTAATATATGCATAATTGAAAAGAGATGCCTCGCCGTCTAACTCTCTACCTCAGAGCCCTCAGTGGGTTCTGCATCAAATCCGTAAAGAAGCTCGTACACACCATCGCATTCACACTTGAACAGCTCATAGACGAAATCTTTCACCTCTTCCCGTACAAGAGCCTCAATGTCCATATTGTCTCTGAGTTCATGACCTAACATGTAGCATCTAACAATAAGTTGCCAGCAATGTTCGAGGTAGCGGTTCAGTTCATCCCTGCATCTAGGATGCAGTGGTTTTCCAGGTACTGGCAGATTTCCTCGAGGGGTGTAACCAGCGTATTTGAGGATGCAGTCGGACAGTTCGACTGGAAGGCCTTGCTGACAGAGGATCCAGCGGACGTGTTTGATATCTGATGGGAGAGGTTGGAAGCCCATAGGCTTTTCGAAGTTGAGGAAGTCTTCGTAGGACATGAGACCATATGGATAGAACTCGAGCCTATAGAAGCGATTTCTGACCTCTTCGGGATCTTCCTCTTCAGACTCAGCACTGGATTCAGCACTGGATTCTGCTTCCGAATCGTCATCAGAATCGTTGCCCGACTTGATTCTATATTTGTTAACAGGCTTGGTATCCAGTTCAGAATCAGAATCGGCGAGCCACGTCATGCCCTTTTGATAGCGTTCAAAACCCTCTTGGTCAAACCTCATAACGTGTTTCCAACGGGGAACATCAAAAGGTCGAGGATAACATCTGAACTGGTTCTTCTCAATGCCGAGAAGATCCCTATGTGGGTATGTCGCAATATCGCTTTTATACCCAGACTCGGTAGACCACCGGACTGCTTGTTGATATGCCTTTATCTTGCGATAATCGTCAATAGGCGATCCGCTGTCATCCCATGTTTCAGGAAAGTACTGTAGAAGGTTGAGTATCATGTACATCTTGACTCCATTCTCACATATTCTTCTCCACCCAAGAGTCGCTGATATGCACTGGCATTCTTGATGCTCCCACCATTTCGCTAGATGAGAACCTCGGTACGCGCATGAACGAAATATTGGGTCCATCTCTCCATGGAGTATTAAAGTCTTGACAACTTCAAGATTGCGAAATGATTCGAGGTTGTATGTATCGAACTCATAACAGTCGTTGGGAACTTGCCGTCGCTGGAACGCAGACATCTTGCGCTCTCTGAAGGGCAAGACACATCCACACTTATCAGACTCTTCTATGTGAGGGCATAACTTTTTAGCAGTTGGTTGTTTGAAGATATCGAGGTCGTCATCATTATCTGGCCAATATTCTTCAGGATGCCACCGCCAGACTGTTGATTCAATTTTGATTGCGGCTTCATCTGAAATAATGACTTCATCCTCACCGGGGACTTCGTACTTTTCTGGATATTGCTTGCGTTGTTGAGCTGCATCTTCAGCGACACTCTGCATGAAGACTTGAACAAAGTTGGCGAGTTTTGTTTTGCTGTCTGGTTGTATACGGGCGTGAAGATTATATGCGCCATGTTGACAAAAATTGGTACGTCTCAGCTCAAATACCGAGGCGAGAGCCTCCCAAGGTAGCTTCTCTGAATTATGTGCCATTTTTGATTTAAGAGTATATTAGTTGATAGTTGTGTCGATTGGTGACATGGATGCTTAGTGCTTTATAAAGTAGCCTGCCTAAGCTGAGTCACTTCACCGAACCAATTGCAACTGTGCCGCATGAGTTCTGCAAGATATAGTCAGCTTGACTATGTAGCAGGTAGTAAGAAAATGAGTTTCTAGTATTGTATAAAAAGAGTTAAAGATTAAGATTTGATGACTCATATTTGTATTTGAGTCATAAAAACAGCCCAGTGACCTAGTTATGGCATCTCTGTATTGAGAAGCAAAAACACTTATGGCGTCGAGTTTCGTTGTCGAACATGACTTCTACTCTTTGGACCCAAGACGACACAGCCTCTCTGGCGCAATAACTCACACTAACACCTCCGAGTTACTCTCAAGCCAAGCTTTCATCCACGAATGCCAAATCACCTCTTATAGTCTATACGTTGCGGTCTCTGTTGGACCTGAGCTAGAGGGCATCACCGTCACACTCGGCTGGTTCCACGAGACCCAGGTTTGGCTAAGTATTGAGCAGCTCATTCACTCATGGGCCAAGAGCTGCGGCAGAATGAAGCTTGTCCTCAAGAACGAAAAATACTATGTCAAAGATCCTTGACGCGCAGATCCTGATAAAGATAAGCTTATTAGCGGACTTGAAGCTCAGGTCGGTGCGAATCTTGACGATGCATTTAATGCCGAGAACGATGATGAGAAAGAAGCTGTCTTTACCTCTAAAATTTCAGAAAGCGCCGTTGAGCCTGTAACGAAGCGGTATCTAGACTTGGACTACCCTCTTCTTAAGAATACGACTTACAACACGACAATGTGAAACCCAATGCATCAATCTGCTATCGAAAACCGAAGTCCTTCCGTATCAAGAAAGGACTTAGTGAGACACAAAGCGAAGCTGTATCCTCTCAATGTCAACTGTTCCTCAGCTCCATGTCCATTCATGTGTTTCTACTCAACAGGAATCTGCGAGCAGTATTCACATAATGAGACAGGCGACGACATATCCGAGACTCGCTTCAAAGACGAGCCATAAGTTTTGTTCATTGCTAGATTAGCGTATATCAATCTAATCCCGAAATTGTCGCCTTTATGCAGCCCATCAAGTGACTAGGTGAGCAAAGATCACTGTAATTGGGCAGAGTTCGCCTCAAAAAATACAATATTGTTATTCCGTCACAGCCCTGCCACTATACACTTACTTTGTCCGAATACAGTTCGAGATTGGGGCTATGCAAAAGATTACAGGCAAGGCGTGTATCTACCTAATGTAAATCTCTTCTCGGAAGAATTCGTGTATTAACAGCTGTCCGCATTCTTCTCCCTTGTAACCCTTTAGCTCCCGATATCTTAACTGGGACAAGGCGATCATAAATTTCCCTCGGGATCAAGCTCATCCAGTTATACTCATAGACAAGTAAGATAATTTTGACCCTTGTTCGCGGCCCTTTGTGTCGTCCCTTGGTGCTCAACTCTTCTAACATGTCATTCAGTTGGTTGATCAAGTTGGCTTGACCATGGCCTTTCAAACCAGAGCTCACAGTCGCAAGGTCAATGACGATATAAATCTGCCCTCCCAAGTCTTGCATGATCAGCTTGAAGAGTGCAAACCAGTCTTGACTAGTTTTCGCTTCCTCGAGCTGTGAATGTCTCAATGACATTTGCTTTTCTGTCGTAACTGTTCCCTCAATTTGTAGTGCTTGGTAAGTTAGGTATCTCACCAAATCGGCAGGACTCAGCATCGCATTGGGGCTCGTCTTGGTTGCGCTACCCAATACCCAAATAGCTGGCATGCTCATCATGGTGACTGCTTGTATGATATCTATAGCGAAATCCTGGATCGCCCAGCGGGTCGTGAAACTGCCTCTGATGATAGTGAGGGAAGATTGTGGATAAGAGGACCATCTTGCAAGTTTTGGAGACAACCAGAACTCGTTGGTGGATATCGCTGCTCCTCTACCCGACGCCCGTCGATTGCGAAGGAATAGGTGGTGTTTATACAAGGACTTGGGATCTTCAAGGCTCTGAGAGAAGGCTGACAATGCTTGAGATAACTGCAGAGAAGAGAGCTTTTGGTTGGTATCCAGCTGCGCACTTGTCTGAATAGAGTGGAAAGCTTGATATAAGTTAGCATAAAGACCTTCCACTCATGTTGGAATGTCACATACTCTCTATCTTTGTCAACAAGTCGTTGATTGTGAAACCAGAGGCCTCTAGCCATTGCATGATCAAGTCGAGCTTCCTATCATGGTCTCGACTCGAAATCTCCAATCTCGAAATGGCACAATTAAGACCGTCTATCTGCGCTTGCCTAGTCTTCTCACTGGTCTGCAAACTTAGGATGATCTCGTTGAGCTTTGATGACTGAGTGTTATGCATAACTCGAAGCTCAGTCTGTGATCCCACAGTTGCAAGTTCGTTAATGTTGTCCGTGCAAGTTTCTATCCTCTGTAACAGGTCGCCATAGCGCAACTCATGTGGTCTTGTGAAGCTGTGGTAAATATGTTTGAACTTTGACTCATTACACCATGAGTGAGCTATGAGTAAAAACTCCATGATACAAGAGTAGAGACTTTCGATGGCTAGCTTCATGTTCTTGGTTGGGTATAGGGCGGATAGATGTTTTATACGCGGGAGACGCTGTGCGACCTCAAAGAGCGATTTTGATAGCAATTTGAGCGTCTCGCCGTGATTTACTACGCTCTAGCACATCAATGTGAGATTTTTAGGTTCCGTGACGGGGCCAGTCAACTCACTATGAACATTAACTTCATCAATCCCCAAGCCAAGGAAACATACTCTGGATGATGCTGAACAAAGACATCGAGTACTTGACCATAATGGCATATTGATTCAGAAGCTTTCAACAACCATTTCCGTGTTTTCGAGGCTTCACTCTTAGCCTCGTACTTTGCGAAAGCATCGCTGACTGCCCTTTCAACGTCTTGTAATGACGACTTCTGCCCCAAAAGAGCCTTCTCGTCACTGCTTAACGCATTGCTCTGCTCGAAGTGTTTCTTGACCGACTTGAAGGCCTCTTGCGCTATATCCGCTTTATCTGACAGAGTACGGAGTAAGCTTGTATGAACTGTTTTATTGGCTAGTGATTGCTTACTCGCATCATCGCCCTTGTACCATGACTGAAAGACTTGGTCAACAGACATCGCAAGAGAGGATATGAAGATGGGGACTGGTATGGAAATCACTTTTCGCCGGGTATTTGAACTCGAGTCTCAGAGGCCAACAACGGAAGAAGAGAGGAGGCGCTGGAGGCTGAGAAATCATGAGGCATAATCAAGATGACACCCTGCAGCTTCATGCATATACCCTTGTCAGGCGCTTTTGCGGCTGAGCTTCAACTTCTCAGCCTGATCCATTTTCACCTCAACACCTCCTCATTTATCTCATAATCAGTGAGTCCGAAACACCAAACAAATCATGGACTCACCAACAAGAAGCGTATCACCCCGCCCCAAGAACAAGAAGGAGAAGGACGAGGATAAGGATGATAGTGGAGAGGAAGACATTCATCAGCAGCTCAGCCGAGTTCTGAGAAGAGAGGGGAATCTATTTGCGAGACCTGCTATGTTGGCGTTACCTCGGAGCCCTCGACCTGCGCCTACAAATACTCGGATAAGGAATCCTCAAAAGGCTCCGAAAGGAAGAATACCTCCACCGCCTCCCCCCATTGTCTTTCCCAGGACTCCCCGCCACCAAGTGCAGGCGATGCCACCTCCTCCACCTCCTCCCATTGATCGTTCTTCTATGCCCCCGAGTGAATGGGTCAATCCTAATGATCCTCCTCCGCCTCCTCCCCCGGGTTATCCACAAACAACTCAGCCGCCTCCACTGTCACCTATGCCACCCATTGTCAAGCCCGCTCAGACACATTACACCATCTCTGAAGACTCTATAGGAGCTAGTAACAGAGACAAGCTTGCAGCGATAGACAATGGGCCAATCATACCAAATGGTGTCAATGGCCTCAACAACTTCGCACCACCCCAACCACCATCCCAACCCCCAGGTCCTATACCAGTCCCAGTCCCAGGCCACTACACAACAACTCGGAGCTATCGTATTCCAACCTTTACCAAGGCCAACAAAGATCAAAGAGAACCACGAAAAAAGCTTATAGATTCTAACCCTGTAACTTTAGAGACCGTTGGGTCTCACTTTCAACCTGAACCATCAACTTTCGGGAAGACAAACGAGTCTCATGGGCTTTCTCAGATACAGGAGGAGGAATATAATGACTCTGCTGATCTTTCTGGGGGGGATATTTCTTCCCATCAGATTCTCGTCGATGAGAACACATTGCAGGCATTAATCCAACGTGTTGAGGAGCTGGAAGAAGAAAACACCACCCTTCGAGAAAATGCGGACAACGCCTCGACTGTTCCCATGGACTTACCTGCCAAAGTCCAGCTCTTCTATTGCCTGGAAAGAGTCGAGCTGGATGACGACAGTATCGATGAAAGAAGTCGGACAGTCTATCTTTCTCCTCCTGAATGGGTAGTGTTTGGCGACGATGTCGACCTTAGGGGTCGATTCCCCATCACAGACCCTGGTGACTACGCTGAAGAACAGGGCGCATCACTAATCGTCTACAAGTATTACTCTTTGGACTATCAATACGACGCGGTAAATGCAGCCAAGAGAGCAAAGCAACCGCTTCCTGAACCAGAACCAGCCAGCCAGGATGTGGTTCTAGTGACGGAAGAAATGGTTGAGGCAGTCGAGGCCTTATTCGAGCTCTTCCCTTCATTGAGCGACGACTTTCCGTATGTTTACGAGATGGGTAGTTTGCAGGACCCTCATCTCTGGTGGTATCACTGCCGAACGAGCTTCAAGATGGAGGCACTATCAGAGAGACACGCCCAGTTAGTTGGACTTCTCGTTGAATGGATCGAAAGTAACTTTGCACCGCTTTATGACCAAATCGACGACCAGTTCAAGAGAGGAAAAGTCTCTAGTGACTCTATCGAGTTCTTGATACGCCCTGGAGATACCCTCGTCGCAAACAAGAATGGCAGATATAGTGGACGCGTTGCTACCACTCGACCGGCTCCTCACAGGCAGAAGAAGAAATCGGAAGATTCAGATAAGGACCAAGAGAAACAAGGCACGCACACGTGGATAGTGCAAACCCATTCTTACGGATATGCGGGAAAGTTCTTCGCAGTTGACCAGGAGCTCTTCATCGACTTTCCACCAAAGTATAGAGGTGGGGAGATCAATATAACGGATCTCAACGTTATACCATTGTCATATGCAAAGCCAAAGGTAAAAGAAATATTACGACAGCGAGGCAAAAGGTTTTGGAAGCTGCGTGAGAAGACGCTCATCTCATATGAAGGCAGTGATTCTGATAGGATACAAGCCGTAAGTAGGCTTCACTCAAGCTGACGCATTGTGCTGAAACCCAACAGGGGCAACGGTTTATGGTGGACTTTGACACATATAAGGAACTCCATCCAGGAAGCAGCTACATGAGGCAAGAAGGTTATATGTCAGGTCGAAAGCCTAACCTGCCCAAGGATGGAAGTGAGCCTGGGGAGCCAGAAATTTACTTGTTCCCCAAATTGATCCCGGGGTTTGACTTACGACGTAAGAAATGGGGTAAGCATCTTTCTGGGAACCATTCGCCATACTTGATATACTCATGAAGATGCAGTTGATCTAGAGGTCGATCGAATTCGAGACGTGAGTTGGAATAAAGAGGCTTTCAAAAGCCTGGTCGCAGACGAGGCTATGAAGGAACTTGTACTGGCTCTAGTGACCAATCAACTCGACGCCGAGAAAAACACAGATCTTATAGAAAGCAAAGGCAGTGGTCTCATAATGCTCCTGCACGGGTCGCCAGGAACAGGCAAGACATTCACAGCTGAGTCTGTGGCCGAAATCGCCAAGAAGCCTTTGTATCCAGTTACATGTGGAGATATTGGCACCGAGCCTGCAGACGTGGAGAAGTATCTCGAATCTGTCTTTCATCTAGGCAAGGTTTGGGACTGTGTTGTCCTTCTTGACGAAGCAGAAGTCTTTCTTGAACAACGCACTTTGCAAGATTTAAAGAGAAATGCGTTAGTATCTGTATTCCTTCGAGCTTTGGAGTACTATGAGGGTATTCTAATCTTGACGACTAACCGCGTGGGGACGTTCGATGAAGCCTTCAAGTCACGTATCCAGCTGGCTCTACGGTACGAGAAGTTGAAGGACTACCAGCGATTGCAAATCTGGAAGAACTTCCTGGTGAGGTTGAAGAGTCTGGGCGAGGAGGAAAGTATCGACTTTGACGATATTGAGCTGTATTTGGAGGAATTGGCGAAGTATCCTATGAATGGACGACAAATTCGTAACTCGATCACGACGGGGCGACAATTGGCTAAGTACAAGAGAAAAAAGATGACGTTTGCTCATTTAAAGAGGGCGATTGATGTTGCGGACAAGTTTGATAGGTATTTGGCTGATGTTCAGGAGGGTGATATGGAGGAGTTTAGTGGCAGGGGAGAGAGTGGACGATATACGCCGGAGTATCTCGCGAGAGCTGATCAAATCCGATGAGCACATATAGGGAGACACGTTGATATGGGGAGGGCATTTGAAATGCCTTTGGAGTCGAACGTCACAGTCGCCGTGGGAAGTAGAGGCCACTATGATCCCTTTACACGAACAAGCCATTCAGAACGGGTCTGGACTCTGGGATCGTCGATAAGCCTATCATGTTCACACTGCCACAACGTTGATTCTCAGGAAGAGGCAGACTTTGATCACCTGGTGACATTATGATTGATGATAACTACAAGTATATACAAGACAACAGGGGACAATGCCCGTTGGAAACATGAGAAACGATCTCAACCTCTAAAAGCTCCATCCTACTTGCTAAGGCCGTCGGATTCTGGTGGTCCCTTATACACATGTCTAGCATGCACAACATACCAAACTGCCGACATCGCCATAAAGCCAAAGAACACAACGACGGCGTAGTTCATCGTGACAGCATTGACAGGGATGGCAACAGGCATACAGAACAAAATCATCTCAAAGCAAATCCAGGCTAGAGCGAAGAGGTTGATGACCCAACCAATCTGCTTGCCAAAAGTCCAGGGCGCTGTGTTGACTCCAGCTCGATTAGTGAGCATGGACAGTAGAATCGGAATACCGTACGAGCTGGCGAGACCGATGACACCGACGGCGATGAAAGCGTTGAAGGCAGAGCTCGAGCCGAGGTAGATGAGACCCAGAAGCATCTCGATGATTGTTGTGAGAAGGAGAGCCATGATGGGTGTTCCGTGTCGCTTGCTGACTTTTGACCAGACTCTTGAGAGGGGAATAGCTTCGTCGCGTGCGAAAGCCCATGTTGTTCGTGAGGCGGCGACTGTGATGGAGATGGAGCAAAACAGGGTGATGATGAGCACAAGAGCGGTAAGGGCGATTCCGCCGGCTTGGGTGCCCATTACTTGATAGAAGATCATGGGGAGGACCTGACCTAGTGGTGCAGCAAGGAGTTCCTCTAGAGGGGGGAGGGTTGCACAGATGGGGATGATCTGGGGATTGTTAGTGGGTAGATGTGAAATAGAGGACAGACAAGGCTTACGAAGAACAAGCCTGCAATGCCGCCGACGGGAACGCAGAGCGCGAGAGCTCTTGGGAGCTTGACTGTAACGTCGCCGCATTCTTCAGCCATGGAAGTGATCATGCCAATAGCGGAGAACGTATAAGCTGATGGTAAAGCGCCGATCCAGAAGCCAAAATTTCCCCAGCCTGACAGATTGGGATCAAAGTTGCCCTTCGTTGGTTAGTAAACAAGAGACTGATCGGAGACTGCCGTACTTACAAGTGTGTAACTTGCCGAATGTCTGCCCTTATCAGCCTTGGTTGACAGACAAACACAAACGATAAAGATGGTAATAGCCGTGAAAGCTGCACAGAACGTATCCACAGTAGGGAGGAATTTGTTGCCAAAGGCGACGATGAAGAAGGTAAACACACAAAGACCGTAGAAGATCAACACGAGCTTCCACGGCTGCCAGTCGTACTCGGGCAGGAAGATACTAATACCTCCAGCAAGAAGCGAAGCGAAACCAAAGTTGACGGATAATGTGATGGTCCAATTTCCAACAAGCCACGTCCAGCCGGTGATGAAGGACAGGACAGTTCTGTACTTTGGCGACGCGATCTGGAAAGACCAGTAATAGGGACCAGCGGATGTAGGCCATCGAGCAGCGAGTTCGCCTAGTGAGATGGCGATGCACTCGTCGAGAATGCAGACGATGATCCAGCCGAGAAACATGGTTAGTTGACCACCGCCGTAGACGGAGTTGATGAGCGGTGCGCCGAAACCATAGGGGATCTATCGCCAATTAGCCACAGTATGTAAGTGATGGAATTGTGGGAGACTTACAGCAGCAATTGCTAATGACTGGAAAAGAAGTGTAAACATTGATCGGTTACGCTTGAGTTCAGGCTTGTACCCAAGGGCCGTCAGGTCCGCAGCATCGCCAGCGTCACCAACAGCATGATCATAGTTCTTTGCCTGCTCATGATCACTCCCCTTTTCTGATACACCTTTCTCCGCGTTATTCATATCGACGATAACAATCAAGAACGATTAGGGATGATGGAACAGGCAGAATTGAAGTCGAAGTTGACGTTGACATAAAACGTGCGGCGGTAGCATTGTATTATAATCAGACACACACACACACTCACTCACTCACACACCCTTATCAAGAAATTAAACCTTCTGTGACGCCTACTACACGTTGATATCACGAGCATCCCCCCCTTCCCCAGATTCTACTTCTAGCCGGGACATTTTTGCCTAGAATGTGTTAGTGTGGTGTAGCTATCATGGGCTGTGGTTTACCCCGCGCGCAGACCAATCCACTGGGTTTCTGCACGGTAACTCAACCCTGATAAGGAATGGTCCGTGTTGGTGACAAGATAAGAAATCCCAGTATAACCCTGCGAAGAGTGTTTGTTAGTGTAACTGTGTCTCTGATGGTGGGCGCAGCTGAACGGAATGTGGCTGCCAAGACGGGAAGTTCGATTGACCATCACAGGGATCTTGGAGTGATGTGCCGGTGGTTGGGGACATGATATGAGTCTACTGCTTGAGTGTTAGAGTCTAAGAGTAAGGGAGAGACTGTTTAGAATTGGGTAGCGAACTAAGCAATTAAACATAGAGCTACGTTTGGCCTCAAATCTAACCAAATACAGTCTCGTACTTTAAATCATCCATCACATCAAGCCAATGAACAGACCCCGGCACTGTTTCACAATCATAATACGACCACACAGCCTGCAGTAACTCCCGCAGCACAACAATAGGCCCAGCAGCTGGACCATCGCCAAACCCTTTAAGTCTCTCGACGATAAACTCACGCGCCAAGTTGACGTCTGTAAAATGGTTTTGGTTAGGTTCTTCATTCAGCTCGGAGGTGGCGTCTGGGAGCTCTAATTGCGGTGGCTTTTCCTCAGCGCATACCGTCTTACACCGCAATCCTGAGCCGACTCCGAGACACAGCAAGGGTTGCAGACATCGGATCGACGAGGCAGGGATGTTGGACAAGAGGCCTGTGATGTGAAGCGCGAGTGACGTGGGCCATGTAACTTGTGTTACGCTCCCGTTGATCCTCTCGGGAAGTCTCCTCGACACAAGATCTGGAAATGTTTGGTAAAGCTGTAATAATGAACAGAGTCGAAAGAGTTCTGCAGCGTGGTGTAAATCGAGATTAATTTGGCCCTTGTTCGTATAAGTATCTGCCGCGTCGCTGATGAGCTTCGGCACTTGCACAGACAAGAGCGTCTCTTCGAGGATTTGCGCTTCGTTAATGTCGATCATTGTCTGCCACATAACCTCATACGTCGGTGCAGTGCAGTTCCGCCAGGTATCCCGCGATCTGCGACACAGTGACATTGACTTTCCAAACAAAGCAATTATTTTGGGCGGAACACCAGTCCAGGGATGAAGAACAAAGTCATACGGTGGATACGTCGCTGGCGTCCATTCTGTGAGCGTGCTGATGTCGTCTTTGGTGCTTGTCACGATACTGCGGACGGATTCTTCGTAGATAAGGCATTCTTTGAAGAAGCCGATTAGACTTTGGTCTTGTTTTGAGAGGTGCTCGGATCGCATTTCGAGTAGGGCTAGTATTACGCGGACGTGTCGTAGATATTGCAAACCAAGTTGTTTATGATCCATCCAGCAAAGTGATGAGCTCAGACAGAACAGTGATATGATAAGCGCATGAGGTATCGTGGTGACACTATTCGGCGATTCGAAAAGATCTTTGAGCTCCTGAATTATAGCCTCGGTCGCTATTCGTGGGGCCGATGCAGCGATTTCTTGGATTTGAGGTTGTCGTCGCGTGAGAGAAGCAGCCGCCATGCTCTGAAGCGAGTAGAATAAGGGCCTAGAAGAACCCCAAAGAGAGGATCCTAATCGCCGGAAGGGATTGGTCGGCGAGTCGTATGCTGCCCATGAGCCGCAGACAGATTTGAACCAGAGCTCGATCAAGAACGTTGACGGTTCAGAAATGGTTGTTGGAGTATTTATTGCTTTATAGCATGATGAGCGCCGTCTGTAGAGAGCGATGGCTTGATCTTCGGTCTCTTCGGGGGTCTTCGGCGTTGGGTCTTGGGGGAGTAGAATGAGAGGCATGTTGTTTGAAGACGTCGTACTGTCTGCGACTTTAGGTGATGTCAATGTTGAACGCCGCCGAGAAACGCTGCATGGCTGGCCACAATTCGTAGCTGCGCTGGCTGTACTCTTATTGTCCTTGTCTTCTTGACATACAAGGCTTGAGTCCGCGGGCAAAAATGCAGGAACCGATGGCACAGTAGTAGGACTTGAAGCTTGTTGCGAAGTGGTAGACGACCGTCTGCTCTGAGGTGGAGATACCGTCACATCAGAACCACGACGTTGAACCGACTCAGATGCCGCAAAGATGAGTTGGTTGAAACCAGGAGGACCACTCGTCTTGTCTTTTCGCCGCTCATATTTGGTGGACCACTTGAGAGTCTGCTGATACCCCGGACAACTAATCTTCCTCGTAATACAATTATTACAGCTAGGCTTGCTCTCGTCACACTTGAGCTACACATCACAGCGTTAGTGAGAAATAGGGTAAGCTGCTCCGGATATTCTTACCCTTTTGCTCTTGCAGGCCCTGCAGCCAGAGCGGGACTTTGCTTGACCTTTCATAATTGCCATTACATGAGGAAAAAGAGAGAGCTCCACGAGGTTTGCTACGTAAAAGAGCTATTAACCAGCTGCTCTTGGCGTGTATCCACCCCCAGATTTCGAATCATGGCATGTCCCGAGGAGCCAATAGGAGGGGAACCGTTGGCGATGGACATCGTCGTAGCTTGTGAGAATGAAGCTATACCCAAACAAGATAAAAAGTCCCTGCTGCTATCTACGGGACGGGCGGGGTTGTCTATCTCGCTGATAGGAATGCAGTGATCATGTCATCATGAGGACACTGAGATAGGACCTTGGTAACTGATTGTTGCCCGTTGAGTTGGTCATGGCGTGTCGAGATACCTTGAATGGTAAAGTTACCCTCTCCCTTCTTGGCTTTACATCTATGATAGTGACCAAACTGTCGGATATCGGATGGGCTTATCTTGGCACACCCAATTCGCAAGCGTCAACAGTCAACTAATGCAACTTAACAGCATGTGGTAGTCTCAAGTCGAAGACTAAGACCTCTGCAATCATTGGTTCTTCCGTATCTGAAAATGCAATATTTTGATCCTTTTGTAACAAGAAATATACATTACAATGATGACCGGTCCGTATACTCCAGTCTATTTTCAACACACTCAATATCGTATCAAACCAAACCCACCACTAAAGAAAATATGTAGAAGATAAATGTAGAGGTTATTTACCAGCCTCAATGTGTACCCCGGCCTCCAACATCATCACCGTCCTTCTCGTTAACACCCCTAACAACTTCACGCGTCTTACCCCACTTGAAGTCATCAGAGTGAAACAGAGAGTAAACTAGAATAATAATGTTCATAAAAGGCGACGTGAAGAGGTGCATGACATAGCCTGCGAAATACTGCGCGCGCTCGAGGTTGTTCCGAGGCAGCCAGAAGCCAATGCAAAAAGAGTAAAGCTGCAAAAAGACGTTAGCCAAGCTTTCTTGGCGTGAGATTTGCTGCAGGGGTAACTAGAGTGTGACTTACATAGCGGAAGAATAATACGCAGATGAGACCGAGGAACACGGGGTCTTGCATCACTTCGCTGCCTCGTTTGGCGAAGACGATGAGGAGTTCGACAAAGGCGGCGATGATGAAAGGGGTGATTGCCCAGGTTATGACGGCGATGAGACTCTGCAGACGCTCGATGAGGATGATGCCTGGGCGGAAGATCATGACGAATTCGTTGGAGATACTACCCAGAGCCCAGCGCTTGCGCTGGGAGAGAAAGACTTTCCAGTCTTGGGGGACGATTGTCATGGCCTTGGCGCGGAGGGCTTGGGCGGTTTGTTTGCCGGGGAAGAGACTGAAGATGATGGAGGCGTGAATACTGTCTTCAGAGTAATTTCCCATGATGTGCTGTGTCATGATATCATTTGGCTTGGGACAGTATCCAAAGCGCTCGCGAAGAACAGCATCACCAAAGGTAGCTTCATCAACACGAATGAGCTGACAGCATCCAGGGAGACAATTGACTTTTCCAGTGATGCGAGACTGAAACATGCGTCGAAGGCCTTGAGTTTGGGAATACTCAACAGACTGGTACAGCGACCAGTATCCCCAATTGTGACCATCAAAGTCAACGCAGACATGGCCACAAACACCGACGAGCTTCGGGTTCTTGCGGATCTCTTTGATCATCTCCCAGATACAGGATTCATCAAATACAGTATCAGCATCCATACCGCAGAGGTATGTGATGTCATCAAGACCAGCGTTGATGAAGTTGTTGCCGATGTATTCGAAGAGCTCATTGTTAAACATGGTGACGATGTTCTCAGAGCGTTGCTTGAAGTGGTAAATAAGAGAGCGCGCAAAGCAGAGACTGTCGCGTTTACCCTGGTTGTATCGCTTTCCGACGAAGACGTACGGAATACCCTTGTAGAAGCCAGTTTGTGTCTTGACAGGCATGAACAAACCGTCCCGAGCACGATATCCATTTTCAAAGGTTCGAGAGGGACCGGGCTCAAGGATATCTTGGAGGAGATAATCCTGTGTAGTCTTCTCCATGCCCGGACCACGAACGTTTCCATCAACAACGATGAAAATAACACGAGGATGATTGTCGATATTCTTCTGCGCAATAAGCGAATCAAGAGATCTCGTCAACTCCTGATACGTCTCATTATAGCACGGCAGAAGCAACACCATCTTCTCCGGCTCAGCAGGAACATTCTCCTCTCTCTTCCACCAGCCCAAAAGAACATGCGTAATAAACCAATGCAGAATAATGCAAATACACATAAACGACTGAAGAACGGTGTTGGAGCTCAAGAGCACGAGAAAGAAGTAGTACACCTGGTAGTACTTCCAACCAACGTAGATGAGAGCGCCGTTAATGGAGGCGAGACCGATGATGAGACTCCATTTTTGGAGACGGAGCATGCTCTTGGACATCTTTTTGAGTTCCTCATCGGAGTCCCAGCGGAGTTTAGCTTCTTCTTGCATGATGGATGATGTGAAGGAGAGGTTCGATTCGTTGCCGTTGTTGGTGAGCCAGGAGGCGTGGGTTACGCCCGACATTGGGGTTTGGGCGCCTGGATGGAAGCCACCGTTGATATCTCGGATAACGGACTATATCCTGTTAGGACAAACCTTACGAGTCATATGTTTAAGGGAACTTACTGAATCTCTGGAGATTGTTCCGCTTGGCCTGAGGGGGATCTGGCCGTGGGATGTTGAAGGACCAGGGCCACCACCATATGGCAGAGCAGGCATCTTTCCTTTGTTAAAAGACATTGTATTGCCTGTCTCTGAAGATGATGATTCCCTGGCAGAACCTGGAGGTGCGAGGTTGGCCATTGTAATTGTTGAGTTGTAGCCGTTCGATTGGGAGCTGCCCACCAAAGAGTTTAGCACACAAGTAAGAAGCAAGCTCCAGAATAACTTACACTCCTAGAGAGTATTGATTCCAAACCTGGAGCCAAATTTGTAGACTAAAGTAACGATAGTAACGAGAGACAAAAGTCAGTGACAAGGTCAAAGACACGATGAAAGAACACCCTTCCAACAGAACCCAAAAGCGAGTGATGAGCCTATCTCCTATCGAACAAGAAACCAGCATTCAAAGTCGGGGGATATTGAAGCTATAGAAAGATCTCCCCAGCACAAAAGCACTAGTACCCAAACAACAAATATTACAAAGGCCTCACACTGCCGTCCAGCCTCACCGTTGGTCCTCACGAGCCTAACACGACAGCACACGAGAGGGGGCGCGGGATCTCCACTGACCAATGCTTCCACCACGGGAAAACCAAGTTTTACAAAAATTGAAAAACTAAAAAGTAATAGTCCTGAAATGGAGACCTTGCATATGCCTGAACACGGGTGAAAGTGAGCAACGGGGAGACGCGCACGATCCTTGGATTTCAGCTCGGCCCGTGGGCTATTTTTGACATGGTTTACTGAGTAGGATAACGCATTTGCTTGGTTGGTATGCAGCCAAGGCAGCGGGAGAGGACCTGAGTTGTTGGCAATTGGGTTTGTCGTGCGACGGTGAATCTCACCTGAACCGTATGGGGCGATCATTTCGGGATAAGGCCCGTGGAATCTCGATGCATGGATCTTTGACTTATTGAAATTCAATATCAGAGTGGCCTCGATGCATTGGTATGTCACTGCAAGGAACAGGGTATGTGTATCTGGTATTTCGGGTCTTTGCAGAGAGAGGGAGATCTAGATGGCAGAATACGAGGCTCTCAGCTTGACAGGATACGTGACAACTCAACCCTTAGAGCCAGTTGTGTATGTTATCAGGAGAAGTGAACTATGGAATAAGGCATTGCTCGTGAACCGAAGAGTTCCATAGTGCCATCATGACAACTTCCCAAGTTGAAGTCACAGTATACCTCACCACCATCCAGAACCTTCTCCCACAGCCCCCAAGGCAACAACTGCAGTGAGATATCAAGATCCCGCTTCAAGCTTAAATTTAAGTCCACGGCCCAACCCGAACAGACACGGCCGGACCTGCAGTAGCCCACTCATCCACACCCCCGAACAAACGCATTATACAAAAGCACCAATATATGCAGCCACACTCTTGCCAGCAAACTCAGCACGCAATATGCAAGATTCACCGAGACGACCTCCGCAACCCGATTTCCCAGTTATTCACCCACACATCCTAGTCCTCCACCTACGCATCCCCGGCCGTCACCCTAGTATATGCATCCCAGTCTTTCACCTACATATCCCAGTTTCTTCCCAATATCCTACCAGCATATCCCGGCCACTGGCAAGGTATCCCCGTTGCGTAACCGCTTACGTCCAGTAGCATCCCGAGATGTTGTGTAACACTCGGGATGCAGAACCCCACGCTGATCACGCTGCGCTGGTTGGTCGTTTGCAAGTTAGGCTTATCCAGTAAGAATCGAGATTTGGTGTATGCAGGTCAAGGTGAGGCCGTGGCGCATTTCTTGTGGTGACACAGCGGATATAGTCCCAGACTAGCTGCATGGGTTTCTATTTCAGGAGGCTCTGCATGTTTAAATGCACGTTTGATGTTGTGAGACATCAGACTCGTAATTTCAGCAAGACTGAAAATTTCACCGGGAAAAAGTTTCATGCAGCTTTGTTCAGCTGAAAGCATGTAAGATAGATTAACTCAATAAGGTTTATTGCAGAAGTACAGTCAATCAATACCAATTAAGTCTAAATACCAGCTAAAGAGGTCCACACGTGGACAATTAATGATCCTGGAAAGATACAAGAAAGTAAACAAGAATATCCCAACAGCTACCATTGTCTTACCCTCTCCGCAAGCCTCTCCCGTCTGAGTCACAACATTAACCTCATATTGATGGATAAAATGCACCTCAGTTACACTCTCCAAAGCCACCCTGGCAACCAGCTCCGCAATGAGCAGCACTGTTGCCGCTGTGTACATGTCAGTTACATTTGTTGTCTTGGTATAGGAGGGGTACTTACCAGAACCCGTACTGAGAGCAGCAGGTCTTGTCACCGTAGTTTCCGCATGATGCCCTGACACCTGGACCACAAAGACCGTTGGTGGTGTCTTGAATGTCACTTCCGGAAGGCGTGCACGACCCAAAGTCTGCATCACAGCCTGTTCCACAGTATCTTTCACTCGATCCACTAGATAATGTCAGCATGCTTAAAATCTTCACGAATAGAGCGGGGAAAGGCGTACCAGTAGCCATACCAGGAACAGCAGCTTCCGAAGGCTGACCCCTGACAAGTATATCCTGTGTTGCCACCACATTGCTGGTTTGGGGAAATTACAAGACCACCAGTAGCAGTAGAGGTAGCAGTGTTTGTTGTCACCGACACGTTGGTAGGAGGGACAGTTCGGGTAGGGGTAGCCGACTCTGTCGATGTGACATCTCGGCCTCGGGAAACTGTTCGGTACCAGTTCTCCCGAGGATCACCAAGGCATTCTCCGACAGTCACAAGCCTGTATCCACGATCTTGGGCAGTATCGATCATGAAAGCAGTCAAATTGTGAACAGTCTGATCATGGACATCATGTGCCAGAACAATATACTGGTTGCTGTCTGAGTTGAACGAGACTCTAGCAGAATAGCGATCCTTAGAGATTTGGATCAAAGCAGGGCTATCATTTTCGTAGTCCTTCGTGTCGATGTTCTGGTCCACAACATGGTAGCCAAGTTCGGACATCTCATCGAGGCAACCAGATGCGGCGTTGCACTCGAGGTACGGCGCCCGCATGTAGGTCGGAATCCACCCAAAGAGATTTCGGAAGGCCATCTCATTGTAGATCATCTCAGATCTTCGGATAGTGCTGTTGACCTCGTTGAGATTGCGATGGGTCCAAGTGTGGCTGGCAATGTGATGGCCTGCAGAGTACATGCGTCTCATCACAGCGGGCCATGGGTTGGACGAGTCATCAATATGTCCCTTGGCCCTATTGTTACCGGCCACAAAGAAAGTGGCCTGGACATCTCTCTCATCCAAAAGATCCAAGAGGTCATTGGTGTAGTCGAGAGGGCCATCATCGAATGTCAGAGCAATCACACCGGGTGTAGTGCAAGTTGTGATGACAGAGCCTGTTTCTGCTGTAAGCATCGAATAATGCATACGGCCATTAGAGTTGATGCAAAGACATACCATACGGGACATTGCCAAGCTGTGGTCGAGAAATCCCTTCCGTGCTGCTTCCACGAGGCCCGAAACTGGTCTCCATGTCAGCTTCATGTCCGTTACTGCAGTACGAGGACTTGGACGATACAAGATCTTGTCTGTGATTCCCAAGCTTCAGATAGCACTTACAAAGTATCACACGAATCGCTGTACTCGAGCTGGCAAGCAGAACCACCACAAAAGTCTCCGGTTGTTCCGCAGAAGCCACTCTCTGAACAACAGGATCCAGGATTGCACGAACCAACCCCAAGACCACACTCAGCACGTTTCCTCAACTTCGAATCGCGCAATGACAAAAGATCATCGGCTGTAAAGACTGGTCCAGACAGAGCAGTCCCTGCATGGAGCAACAGGGAAGCAAGGGTGACGGGAAGGCTGGCTTTCATTTTGAGCGATAGTGTTGAAATGGAAGCAATATACTTAGAACGAAGGAAGTTTAAATGATGAGTTGAACGAGTGGCAATGCGAGCGGCCGATGGGTAGTTGTATGAAGCCTCGAGAGAGTTTATCTACGTGGGGCACGCGTAACAGCAGCTCCTGAGCGAGGTAAACATCCAACTTAAAATTAAGAGGTTTTGAACGCCCAAATTCTGCACCTTGAACACGAGAGACCGTCAGCCGAGTTGAATGTACTAGCCCGGCAGCCTAGGCCTCATACCAGGTCACCTAATGGTCAATGAGGATCCACGTTGAGATCAATATAAGCCATCCCCAACAAGCCAGCCATCATCAGGTGAGGCCACTGTCTCTGATTTATTGCTTTCTTTTCGGGCATTTGCATGTCGATAGTGCTCTGGTTTGACAATGCGAAGAATATTCGACTTGCAGATAATGTCCCGTTGATGCCACACCAGGCAGCAAGGCTTGATTGCTTCTTCAGGTTTCAATATTCTCATCGACACCAATGTTGATGAGTTGGCTCTTGATTTTGATGATTCGCTAGCACGAAATGACAGTATCCAGGATCTGCTATCAGCCTCAAATCCATGGAGGAAACTTTCCTCGGGCACCAAAAACGCGAGTCACCTGCAGCTATCCTTGCTTTTGCAGCGTCCTCCAGTCGGATTATCCGAGTTTCCCTTGGCGCATATACTCGTATCCGTCCCATTTAAATGTCTCTCGTGCATCGTTACACAAGGTCCAGAATAGTTCAGAAGGTTGGCTGCCGATTTGAAGACGCTTGTTTGTTCGCATCCTTGTCGTAATAAAAATATGAACCGCCACCGGGACACGAAACAGGGACAGTAAGCTTATTGCCCGTCGGGAAAAAGCTGACGTGTTCCGTCAGCTTGTGTAACATCATTCAGCTCGACTTCAGCAAGCCATGTCAACATCCCGGTGAGATAGCCTTGCCAGGTTCAAGGCTGGTCCGTTTTCCGCTGTCGGGTTGATGAGAAGTTTCTGACCCACACTGAAGATCTGTTCCTAATATTGTCATTCACCGTATCGCAGTGAATATACTGCCAGCATCTCATATACAATCGCCCTCAAGCGATTGAAGTTTTCCCGTCAAAAGCATTAAATAATCCCATGGATACTTGTGAAGCCGTCTTGGCATCGGGGACAATACTCAACAGCCCGCAAGCTTGAGTTGAGGCTTCATCCCCTGGTTGTTCAATCATACTCTTAACGCAATAATTTGAGCGATCATGCTGTCGAGCCAGCAAGAATGCATACCAGCCATTGAGCCAACGGGCTGTTCAGTAGATCAATCACGGCCCAATATGCTGACATATCCTTCCTTGGAAATGTATCGTGAAATGGAGTAACAACTGACTGATCTTCAACCTCGACATACCCTCGTCATCCTGTACAACAATTTGACTGAGCTAGGATGTTAATTCAGGCACATCAGCTGAAATGGATGCAGTGCTTCCAGGCTAGTTGACTCCTGCATAGGATACAGGGGATTAACCAAGGCATCGGTGAGGCTGTATTGGCCCTCGCAAGTTTCCTCGAGTTGGGATAGCGGAGTGGCTGTTGCTAGTTTCGGCCTTTGTGACTTGACAATCACATCTTGGTTGGTGCAAAGATCTTGCGTGGCCAGATGCATTCGTGCGGCAAGCTATTCAGGGGCAGTTCATGTCGTAGGCCAAGTTTCCACTTGAGGCTCGGAGTATCGTGTAAGAAAGTTCCGGTTACTGAGGCCTGACGCCGCACGGTATAGCCGTTGAATTGGAACGGAACGGAAAAGTTCTCGATTCATCGGTCGCATTGTGAAGCCAGAAGTGTAGATGGATCGCTCGATACGAGCTCATAGTCGTCCATTGATGATACATATGCTCCCGTTGAACCCAACGATTTCTCTGCATCTTTTTCCATTTCACCCCATTAACTCGTTAACTGTCGATCGTTACCATCATGGCTCAAATTCTCGCCGAGAGCCTTCTTGTTCAGGGGCTTCCTTTTGTTAGTCATGAGCCAGAAACCAAGTCGTGGAACATTTCCAGTCGAGAATACTACGACATCACTCCTCCAAGTGAAATTTCAGAGGCAGAAGATGTCTTCAACGTGGTGTCCAAGCCCATTGATGCAACTGCTGAGCCACTCGTTGCTGTCATAGGGGTCGGCTATGTTGGCGAGCATCTAGTCGACGTTTTCTCGAAAAACCACGATGTGGTTGGATACGATGTATCAGAAGCTCGAACTCAACAGTTGACTCAGAAGCAACCTGTCGGCAGTCGCGCCAAGTTCACATGCAAGCCTTCAGATCTTGCTGAAGTCACCCACTTTCTCATCTCAGTACCGACCCTTCTGATTGATCACAAAACAATCGACTCATCATACCTCCGGAGTGCTCTGGGCGTAGTCAAGCTCTACGGTCGTCAAGGCGCTGTGGTCGTCGTGGAAAGTTCGGTAGCAGTGGGAATGACGCGCGCTCTTCTTGGCCCTCTCGCAAAAGAGCGCGGGTTCTTTGCGGGCATGTCTCCTGAACGTGTTGACCCTGGTCGCACCGAGCCGCCAGCTCACTCTATACCAAAGATTGTGTCTGGACTTGACGACGTAGTCCCGGGGTCGCTCGATGCTATCATGAGGCTCTATTCGAAGAGTTTCGATCACGTTGTGCCAGTGTCGAAGCCAGAAGTGGCCGAGATGATGAAGCTGTACGAGAATTGTCAGCGTATGGTTTGCATTGCCTACGCCAACGAGATGGCGGATGCTTGTGGTGCCCATGATATCGATCCGTATGAAGTGTGTCGCGCAGCTGCCACCAAACCATTTGGCTACCTCCCGTTCTCGCCAGGCCTTGGTGTTGGCGGTCATTGCATTCCCGTCAATCCATGGTATTTGCTTTCCAACAGCAAATTCCCTCTCCTGCGGGCAGCGTCTGAGAAGATGCGCGACCGTCCTTCCGAAATCGCACAACGCGCTGTGACGCGTCTCTACAGCGTTGACAGGAACGGTCTGCGACCACGCGTCCTTGTGGTTGGCGTTGGCTTCAAGCGCGGCCAGTCGCATCTTGCCAACTCCCCTGGTCTCGAACTGGCGAGGCGTTTGGTCGAAACGAGCAAGGTCGATGTCGCTTGGGCTGATCCTCTCGTGTCGCAAAACGCTGTTCCTCAGATTCAGAGACTCGATGAAGCCAACTGGACTGTCAGGGCTCTTGAAAGAGACTTTGACATGATTATTGTCGCTTTTCGTCAAGAGGGTCTCGACTTTGACGTTTTGGAACGTGTTCAGGGAATTGTCGTGGAACGTTGGTGTCCTTGAAGGAGAAAAGATGGTGTTGCACATTTTGGGCAAAGAGCCATACAAAAGGAAACAAGCAACGTATACGACCCACACAAACTGCTTGGTCTTCTTTCGTTATTGTTTTATCAAATGGATGATATTTCCTATGTACCTATTTTTGCCTTGAATAACCTTGGTTGCGCAGGGTTTGGTTAATACGCAATAATATATTTCATCCATTGGAGGGTAGCTTATTACTTTGCCCCATGTTCCATGAGAACTACGACACACTATCTGTGATAAGGTTGAGAGGTTATAAGCGGCATCAGCCCCAACACACAAAGGTAAGGTAACTACGTAACAAGGAATAGAACGAATGCCAAATTTTTGAGCAACACATGCGAACTTTCCGAAAAAGCCACTGTAATCATTTTGCTGAGGTCATATAGTTAGCTCCTTCCCCAGACGAGAATATCCTCGGTTTCCCATCGTAAACTGCTCCTTACCTAGCACTTGACACATCTAAAGAGTAAAGGAAGGCACTTTTATTGCTTTCGACTTCTAACGACGATTCACTCCGGAATGGTTCTATTCTCCATCACAATCACCACCATTATTTCATCACAATAACCACAACTCTACACAATTAAACAATATTCCCATCTTCGTATCAGCCATGAGTTCCCCAGTCCCCATGCCAACAGCTCGCCAAGGTATGTATACGTTTTAGGGAGAAGTCTGGAGACTAACAGAAGCCAGCGGAGTTGCATGACCGGTTCAAGCAATATCGCAGTCTCGAACGCGAGGGCCCTCCGATCGAAGTATTGAAGGCGGCCAAAGCACTAGTCAAGGAGGAAGGCCTCAATCCCTACCATGCCGCACACTTGCACATGAAACTAGCCGAAATCCCCGAAATGGGACTTTACCATGCCACAGAAGGCGTCAGAACTCTCGCACAGCTGAGAGAAACCAATGACAGTAAAACCATTACGGTGCAGTTGCAGGAGGCAACAAAAATCATGCTAGAAAGGCAAAAGATCGAGAAGGTCTGGATGGAGAATTATAATACAATGTAAGAGATATACTTCACCTGGATTTCTTACCACTTTGACCTATCGCTTGAGTTATCTCGCACGGATGCCTGCTTCCCACCTCAACTGTGATATTTCTTCGCCAAGTCTAGTTGCTACTTGGTGCACCATTAGTAAACGCCACTGACAATCTTTTATAGGACATGGGAATGCAGAGAGAGGACTGTACGAAATCGTTATATTGGTTACTTTTCCTACCTCGAACAGGATCAGTCATCCCCCAGGGAAATGGAAGACCCTTCCATGTTTCACTCCGCAGTTAAAAAGGGGAGGACCGCCGATTCGGGTGGTGAGAAGGAAGACAAGGAGGAGAAAGAGATGGAAGATTTGTATGAAGAAGCATGGGGGTTTCTTGCTTCGTGATGGGCTCCATCCCATGCTAGGACTTGCTGTATTGTGTATACTTGACCTTGACTATCATGCGTTATGGGAGAAAGAGGACTCAAAGGAGTATAGCGTAAACAAAGCGTAGGACCGCACCCAAATCCAATTTGCCGTACACCTTTAGCAAGCTATTCCATGACTCAGAGTGCCGATTGGGAAGCCTAAAACTGAGACAAGGTTTATGGTGCAAGGGAAAGATATTACTTCCATGATATCTTAGCAACTGCGTTTTCGTCGTCCCCATGTTATCTCCGGCTGAGATCCAAAATTGCCTGAATCGTGCTTGAGGCGTCAATTTGAGCTTTTTGATTGGCTTGGCTTTGGAGTCTAGACCACGTTGACCCTGGCTCGCATCCTTGTCAATGCCAGCTATGACTATCGAGTCAAAAGTTGGGGACATGGTTCAACTTCTTCGAGACTCTCCAGCCGCCACGTAAAGACTCAAAATGGCGAAGAAACTTATCAATATCTGTTGACCTGTTGTTCATACCACATTTCTCTAAAGCAATGATCTCAATGGTCTCGCGTCGCAGCAATCGCGGAATATCGCGCATAGCTTGCATATCGTAGTCTCATTCGCTTATCTCTTCAAATTACTTCTAGACCTTTTAATTACCCCATTAAGTCCTCTTTAAATCTCTAAAACTTGGGCATATCATACAAGTCCTCAGGATCTGTCACTTATTAGCGCTGCGCTTTTAGTGTATAGAGTTTACTTACCCTTGCCCTCGTCCTGAATGTACTTCTTGACCTCCGCAACTCTGTCGTCAATCTTCTTGAGTGTCTCGTCAAGCTTGGCTTTGATCTTGTCGTTTGACTCGGCAGCACCCTTGAGCGCACGCTTAGCAACATCGAATCGACTGACCCAGTTGAGGAGCATCATGTCGAATGGTGTAGTGGTGCTTCCCTCCTCTTTGTATCCCTCCACTGTCATACGGTGCAGACCAGGGCGTCCAAAGAGAAGGCCCTGGAGCTCAGCGGCGTATCCGTGGTAGTTGAAGCATATAGCCTTGTCCTCCGTGAACATATCAAGGAAGTCAGCGCGGCTGAGTGCGTGTGGGTGACGGGATTCGGCGGCTAGAACCATGAGATCCGTGACGTTGACGACTCGGACTCGAAGCTCAGGGATCCAGGCGCGAAGGATCTCAGCAGCCTTGACAACCTCGAAGGTAACCTCAACACCAATACCGGCGATCACAACATCGGGCTCCTTGCCGCTATCAATTGAGGCAAACTCCCAGATGCTTGCGCCCTTTCGGCAATGCTCAGCAGCCTCATCAGGAGACAAGAAGACGCCAGTGGGCTGCTTTGAGCCGATCATAAGGTTGACGTAGTTCTTGGATTTCAGGCAATGGTGGATGGTGCTGAGGAAGCAATTGGCATCGGGAGGGAGATACACGCGTGCTGCCTCAGCCTTTAGGTTGAGGACGGAACCGATAAAGGATGGGTTCTGATGAGAGAAGCCGTTGTGCTCTTGACGGGCCCAAGTACTGGTTTCGATGTAGTTGATTGAGCTGAGATCGCCTCGCCAGTTGGTCTCGCGCGCGATCTTGTTGAACTTGGAGTACTGCACCATCATGGTATGGATGATGCCAAGGAAAGACTCGTAACTGGGAAAGAGAGCAGTACGGCCGGTGAGAGTGTAGCCCTAGTAGCTGTTAGTGACGATGCTAACCTCAAAACGAAATACTTGCCTGCATCCATCCTTGACAACAGTGCTCGGACAGGATCTCAATGACTCTGCCTCCCTGTGCGCGAGAGAACTCATCCCACTGGAAATTTCGGCCTGTGTTCTCAAAGACTGCACTGAGCTTGTTGCTCTCCAGTTCATCAGGTGAGAAGATACGGAAGCTCTTGGGGTTCTCCTTGATGACCTGGTTCAGGAAATCACCAGTCTGCTTCATGCAGCTGTTTTGTGAAGCCTTCTCCACTGCAAAAGTCTTCCAGTCAGGAACCTCCAATTGCTGATGAGGATCGTATGTCTTCTTGAGCTGTCCAAGTCGCTTTTCATCCTTTTGAGGAATGATCTCCAAGATGCTGTCAGCAGGCTTTCCGTCCTTGAGTAAGTGGGCCGTATCGTAGGTTTTGAGCCAGTCTTGGAGAACCTTGAGGTGCTCTTCATCCTTGCTGGCGTTGGGAACAGGGATCTGATGAGAATGGAAAGAGCCCTCAATGAACTCGCCGTCCACCTTCTTGGGACCTGTCCAGCCCTTGGGTGTTCGAAGAACAATCATGGGCCAGCGAGGCTTGACAATGGGCTTTCCATCTCGAGCTGCCTTTTGGATCTTCTTGATCTCGCTGACAGCCCACTCCAAAGCACCAGAAAGCTCACTGTCGATCTGTTCAAGAGTCTCCACGATTGTTGGCTGGTATCCATACCCGGCGAACAAACTGGATAGTTCTTTGTTGTCCATACATCCATAAATGGTTCTCTCGCTGATCTTGAAACCATTCACATGCAGGATGGGAATAACGGCTCCAGACTCGGCGGGATCAATGTACTTGATGGAGTGCCAAGCACTAAACTGTTAGTGAATGCCATGAAAAGGTGCAAATAACTTACGCTGCTGTGGGACCACTCTCGGCTTCACCATCTCCAACAAGACAAGTGACAATCAGGTCTGGGTTGTCCATGACGGCACCAAATGAAACCGCTAGGGAGTACCCTAGCTCACCACCCTCGTGGATGGAACCCGGAGTTTCGGAGTTGATGTGACTGAACTGGTTAGCTTGGCCATCTCGATGTTTAACACTTGTCTCACCTAGGAAAGCCTCCAGGAACCGAGAATCCGGTAATAAGATTGCGCAAGCCGTCCTTGCTAACACCATACTTCTGAGGGAAGAATCGCTCGAGAGATCCCTCCAACCATAGCGAGGCCAAAGCAGCAGGCGCGCCATGACCGGGTCCGATAACAAAGATCACTTCCAGATCATGATTGCGGATGAGGAGGTTGAGATGCGACCAGACGAGGATAATGCCTGGACATGTTCCCCAGTGTCCTTCAGGCCGTCAGCTAAACTCAGCGTTAAGCAGAGATTCACATACCTAACAGCCGTGGCTTGATATCTTGTGCCTTCAAGTCCCTCTCAAGTAAGACGTTGTCTTTGAGGAAGATCATGGCTGTCTTGGCGTTAGCCACATGCGCCGCACTAATTGACCTCACTTACATCCTGCAATATAGCATGCCGCATGCTGGAAATCATTGAGCGATTGGGCGGTCTTCTTGTCCAGCTGCTTCTTGGGCGCCTTGAGTCCCAATTCCAGAGCTACATCTGGAAGATGACTATCCAGCGGAGCCGGGTTAGGGCGATCGATCACTTCACCTGGCATCTTGCGTTTGAGATCAAATTTGCAGTTGATGGTAAGCTGAACGGAGATTCACGAAACCGAGAAAGGGAAGAGAAATGTCGGTCACATAAGGCATGAGATTACATCGGTTGAAGAATCGGCAGTTTTTTACTACATTGATTTCTCTCAAACTGTTTGATAGTGACGCGGTTTCAAGCAGGGAATGATGCTATATCGATGACGTACATTGACGTCGCTTTGACAACTGCCCCACGTAACAACTTGGATATTTGTGAAGCAACATATCAGTAACGGATATGTCGGATATTGAAAGGAGATAAATGTTGAAGATTTTATAAACTTTAAATTCTAAATAAGGCTTTTTGGCTTGCATGCACGGAAATATTGAAAATCGATCCGGCTATATGGGATTGTCTTGCTTGTTGATAGTTTGTTGAAGATCGATATAACCCGCATTGTCGAAGATCCATAGGAAGACACCAATCCCTGCTAAATCCAGAATTGTAGCGGTCATCGAGCCTCAAGATTCCACATCAAGTCTCCATTACAAACCAACCTTGGCCATTTGTTGAATTGTTTCAAGCAGTGTCAGGCAAGTGCCAGACAGATACGGAAAGTGGGGGATACAAAAACCGGAGCTTTCTTTCCCGGTGTAACAGTAAAACCACCTCCTCCCCACACAGATCACGATCGCATCAGAAAGTGCATTCCATATTTCCTCGTTGGAAATCCTGAGCTTCTCATAGGTCAATGATGTCTGTCCCTGACGAAACATGACGACGTTTCTCAACAAGTCGTCCCATCGTAACTGCCCTTTTCCCCAGCCCGTGGGGAAAGATGAATCGACAAACGCATGTGTGACGTAAATCCAACGTGCTCCGCGACTGAAGCAGTTTAGATCTGACACATTACAAAAGAGCTAGGAGTCCCGAATCCTTCGAGATTATTCTTCAGCGAATTATTCTTTGTTTACTCAGGAATAAAGAACAAGATTCGACATGACCGAGCAAGTTACCGGAGCTATTAAACACGCAATCATGGGACACCGAAGCGACAAGATCGATCAGCTCAAGGCCAACATTGTTGAGCCCAGCGAGAACACTCGAATTACCTCCGATTATGGCGTGAAGCAGAACAACACTGATCACTGGCTGCGCGTGAACAGCGAGGATCAGACCGGAGCCAGTCTTCTCGAGGACGCCTTTGGACGTGAGAAGGCATGCTGCCCCATATATGGATCGTTCAGATTTTGTTCGACTTTGCAGAATTCGAATACTAACCGTGTATCAAGATTCATCGTTTCGACCACGAGCGTATTCCTGAGCGCGTTGTCCACGCCCGCGGTGCTGGTGCTCACGGCACTTTCAAACTATTCGAATCCGCGGAAGATGTCACCAAAGCCGGCGTATTTACCGACACATCAAGAGAGACTCCCGTATTTGTTCGATTCTCAACTGTCTTGGGCAGCCGCGGCTCCGCTGATACCGTTCGCGATGTCCGTGGTTTTGCGGTGAAATTCTACACACAAGAAGGTTTGTGAATCCCCTCCACACCAAATCCCATGCATTTGTGCAGCAGAACATCCTTTTTTTCCCTTTTCACTTTCCTTCCCTGGGGACATTTAGATATTCTCTCTCAATTACCCCTTAGTGCCTTCTCCCGTTCTCCCGTCGCTCGAAACTCTTTGGTTATGGCCTTGCAGGTCTACGAGCACAACACCACACCACACCACCACACCATGCAACTGTATCATCAGATTAATTCAATGAACGCAAAGCTAACAATTTGCGGGTAACTTCGACATCGTTGGGAATAATATACCTGTTTTCTTTATTCAGGATGCAATGAAGTTTCCAGACATGGTCCACGCTGGCAAGCCCGAGCCCCACAACGAGGTACCTCAAGCGCAATCTGCACACAATAACTTCTGGGATTTCGTCTGGGGGCACTCAGAGGCGACTCACATGTACATGTGGGCCATGTCCGACCGCACAATTCCTCGATCATACCGCATGATGCAAGGTTTCGGCGTCAACACCTATACCCTCATTAACGACAAGGGCGAGCGCCGATTCGTCAAGTTTCACTTCACTCCTGAGCTCGGAGTCCACTCCTTGGTTTGGGATGAAGCTCTTAAGCTTGCTGGTCAGGACCCTGACTTCCACCGCAAGGATCTTCAGGAGGCCATCGAAAACGGCGCGTACCCGAAATGGAAGTTCGGCATCCAGGTGTTGGAGGAGTCTCAAGAGCATGATTTCGACTTCGACATCCTTGACGCTACAAAGGTCTGGCCGGAAGACCAAATCCCGGTCCGCTACATTGGAGAACTCGAGCTTAACCGCGTTGTTGACGAGTACTTTACCGAGACTGAGCAGGTTGCTTTCTGCACCAGTCACCTTGTGCCTGGCGTCGGCCCGTCAGACGATCCTCTACTTCAGGGCCGAAACTTCTCTTACCAGGATACCCAGCTCAGCCGATTGGGTATTAACTGGGAGGAGCTACCTATCAACAAGCCTGTTTGCCCAGTTATGAACTTCAACCGCGATGGTGCCATGCGACACACTATCTCCAAGGGCAAGGTCAACTACTGGCCTAACCGATATGGTCACCAACCCGCAGCGACAATCCAGGAGGGAGCTTATGTCGATTATCAGCAAAAGATCGCCGGTATCAAGCAGCGCGCTCTTAGCAAGAAGTTCAAGGATCACTTCTCCCAGGCCCAGCTCTTCTACAACTCTCTGTCTGAGATTGAAAAGGCTCACGTCCAGGCTGCCTTCTCATTCGAGCTGGATCATTGTGATGAAGCTATCGTCTACGAACGCCTGACTGAACGTCTTGGTGTAGTTGATGGAGAGCTTGCCAACACTATTGCAGAGATGGTCGGCGGCAACAAACCTATCGATGCCAAGCCCAACCCCGGAAAGAAGGCCAAGAACCTGAGCCAGCTTGACTTCCTTCCCAAGACTCCGACAATCAAGTCTCGCCGTATCGCCATTATCATTGCTGATGGCTACGACCCCATTGCCTTTAACGCTCTTTACGGCGCTATCAAGGCTCAGAGTGCCCTGCCTTTCGTTATCGCACCTCGGCGATCTGCTATCTTCTCCGCCAACGAGGATTCCTCCTCATCCAAGGGCATCGTTCCCGACCACCACCTCGAGGGCCAGCGAAGCACCATGTTTGACGCTATTTTTGTTCCTGGCGGTGAAAAGTCTATCCAGACGCTTTCCAAGAATGGCCGAGCTCTTCACTATATTCGCGAGGCTTTCGGCCACTTGAAGGCGATTGGTGGTACTGGTGAGGCCGTTGACCTGATCAACAAGGCCATCCAGCTTCCTGAGGTCTCCCTCTCCGAGACAGACGGCAGTGGCGTCGTCGACAGCTATGGCGTTGTGACTTTGAAGAATGCTTCACCCGACAGCCTCAAGGAGATTGTTACCGTTGCTTCCGATGCCAAGGGCTTCCTGGAGAAGTTCGTGTACAACATCAGCCAGCACCGTAACTGGCAGCGAGAGCTGGATGGATTGAGCACTATGGTGGCGTACTAATGATTTATTAAAAGATACCAACTTATGTAACGAGCCAATTTGAATCTTCAAGTCAATATATTAATCACATGGACTCTCACTTGATCCTGTGACAAACTCGAATTTATGAAGTTGGTATGTGTTATGTTGACAAGTATTGCCAGTGAAAAATTATTCGAAGCCAGTGATAATTACACTGCTCCTACACCCAATTCTTACAAGCCTGAAATCATGAATCTACCTGATTATACGTTGAGCCTTGACAGCTGGTATGACCTCTTGGATGTGACTAGTGTTCCTTTCATCTGTATCATAAGAATCCTAAGTTTAGGCATAATTAAGATAATTTTATGATGAGCTTATGGTGAATTTTGATAAAATTCGATGAGTTGTGATGAGATGAGATGAGATGAGATGAGATGAGATGGGAGGAGTACTACCGAGATCTGGGATCTGTGTCTCTTATCTTATACCTCTTTTCATTTCATCTCATGTTGATCCAAGCAGATCGTAAATCTAGCTCACCGAAAGGGCTACTTATACTGTTTTCTTCCCGTTGACCTTCTGTTTCAGCTTCTGTATACTCTTCACACTCTTCTTCAGCACAAACGTAGCGTACTCTCCGTGCCCCTCCATATCTCTCGACGTCCTCTTCTTGATGTTTATGTACTCATTTATTTCATCTTGAATCTCTCCAATTGGGATGAAAATACCGACGTACCGAAATAAGATCGCGTTGAGGATGATGCGGCACATTCGTCCATTCCCATCCTGAAATGGATGAATTTCAACAAACCGGAGCGAGTATTTGGCGGCGAGTGAAAATGGATCCAAAATTTCCTTCCCGTCGATGTCATTTTTGAGATTCGTGCACATCTCGGCCATTTTTGCAGGCACATATTGCGGCATCACGAAAATCGTGTTCCCAGCGCCCACAGGGACATCCCGGTATTGGCCTGCGTATTTCTCATAGGGTACTTCCGGATGCTCGGCACCCGGATCGATGATCGAGACCCCTTTGCAAAGAATCTCATGCGTTCTCTTGATAAGATCCTCTGTGAGGTCTTCTTTATGAATCCAGAACCTGTCCATCATATGTTCGAAAGCTCTCACGTGCTGGATGACTTCACGCCGGCCGCGAACAACATGGCTTCTCGACCTTTCTCGTAAAATGGGATCCCCCGCATATAGATCCTGGATCTTTTCATCGAAGTCTGAATCATCCTCATTGACTTCGAGTATGGAATCGGGCCCATGTAGAGTCTTATAACAGAGATATCGTGTGGCATTCCAGCCTAGACCCGCTTGTTCAATACAATTGCTGCCGTAGATCGCATGAAAAAGAGATTCCATGACCTCTTTGTGGATAATCTCCTGTTGCTCTGATGTATGATTCACCCTCAAGGAAGAAAGGTAGCGTAACGCTTTTCCGAAGAGGGCTTCAGGGTTTTGGTCGTCTTTGTAGGTACGGTATACATTATCGAAAACAGAAGATGGACGATCGCTGGGACCGTCGGGCTTGACTGTGAGATTGTTGAATTCCATGGTTATCTGGAAAGCTATCGAAATGAGCGAAAAAATGATGGCAGATGAAGGCAAAGCAGAATTTAGACGGAATCTGAGCTGACGGTCGTTATTCAACCGAGAATATTTTGGAGCAAGGCTAAAAAATGATAGATCAATCTGTGGTCCCTCTGTGAGTCACTATCTCATCCACAGAGTTTAGAATTGCCTTTTTGTCGGGAGAGTGTGACCATACAAACACAGTTCAAGAAAGCTTATACTCATCGCATTTCTTACTAAGTTGATGAACTTAGACTAAATGAGCCTAAGGTTTGGATGAATTTAGATGAGGCTTATGATAGTAGACCCTGAAGTTAGGATAATTGGAGAGCCGCGAGCAACTACTGTAGTGGCGAATGAAGTTTCTGTCTAACTGATCACTCTTTGCCTTAACATCATCACTGACATTCAGTCGGTCTTCAACGAAATGCGACTATTATCTTAAATTTCCAGAGTTTATCCAAGCACGATGTGGCTCTTCGTGCAATGCTGTAACGGTATTTTGCATATCGATATGTCCCCTGTGTCCTGAAAGCGATGGCACTGGATGGGATATGAGGAGTGACGTATCTGTATTCTGAGCCTTATTAATAGCTCCTCGCTTCCTCCAGATATGTTTCTTGAGATTAATATGGACCCGGTATTTGTGGTCATTTTCTCAGGAGCGTGGGAAGAGTTTGTGACCGATGAACATGTACAAGTCTATTGGCCCTGTTGTTCCCCATGACTTCTTCCCCAGATGGTGCTGCAATTCTTGAAAGGTATTCAATGATATCTACCATCTCAAAGGACAACTTCGTAGAATATGATAACTTCGATATGGTAGCATATAGATGCAGCGTGCCTTTATGCAGCGGACAGACATCGCCGAAGTCTGCGCACACCGTTGGGCCATTGCTCATCTCGGGTCGTGACTGCCGACATTCAAAACTGTTTGCTTCCGATTTGAGGCCTGCACAACTCCTATAAAACGTAAGGGACCTCGGAGATGTCCAATAGAACATGACGGGCTTCCCGCGTGCTACCTTCTTCAAGACCCTCATCCTAGAACCGCTTGATATTTTATTACCATCTTTATCGACATGTATAAACATCCACTTTCTTCTTCTCCTACGAAAAAACTCAAACATTTCAAAAGCATCCTTCTTTTTTTTACCATCAATCTTCTTTTCAACATGGGCAACGGCCAAAGTGTATCTATCCGCGACTGTCTCGATGCCGTCTGTGCGAACCGCAGCTCCTGCGTCACATACCCGAGTGATCCGCTCTTCGCTTAGTGAGCGAAGCCGTTCAACCTCGAGTTCCCAGTGATTCCAGCCACTGTCATCCGTCCTCAGAATGTCATCGAAGTATCCGAGACTGTCAAGTGCGCCAAACAGAGTGGGCTCAAAGTGCAGGCAAAGTCTGGAGGCCACTCCTATGGGTAAGCTAACTCTCTGAACGTGTAGAACAAAGCTGACTGAGTAGCAACTATGGTCTTGGTGGTGACAACGGCGCCGTGTCGATCGACCTTGTCAACCTCAAGGACTTTGAGATGGATAATGAAACTTGGTACGCATCGTTTGGGGCAGGCACCAACCTCGGCGAACTAGACAAGAATCTTCATACATTCGGAAGACGGGCCATCGCCCATGGAACTTGTCCAAGTGTTGGCACCGGTGGCCACTTGATAGTAGTAAGTATCCCTGAGCACACTTCCGACTATCACTAACAACTCAAGGGCGGCCTTGGGCCTATATCTCGAATGTGGGGAAGTGCGCTCGATCACGTCGTCGAAATGGAGGTCGTGACAGCAGACGGTACGATCTATCTCGCTAGTCAAAGCAAAACACCCGATCTTTTCTGGGCGATGCGTGGTGCGGGAGCAAGTTTCGGTATCGTGACCAGATTCGTGGTCAAGACTCGCCCTGAGCCCGGCAATGTTGTCCAATACAGCTACAGCCTTACTCTTAACTCGCAAAACGAAACGGCCGACCTATACAAGGAATGGCAGGCATTGGTTGGAGATCCAACTATGGACCGACGCTTCGCAAGTCTCTTCATCGTTCAACCTCTAGGAGCCCTCATTACAGGAACTTTCTTCGGTTCAGAGGCCGAGTACCAGGCGTCGGGAATCCCTGCTCGCCTTCCTGGTGCCAGCAAGGGTGCCGTGTGGCTTACAAACTGGATGGGTCATTTGCTTCATGAGGCTGAAGCCGCTGGTTGCACCTTAGCCAGCATTCCGACTGCATTCTACTCCAAGTCCTTGTCGCTCAGTGAACAAGATCTTCTAAATGACACGGCAATCAAAGACTTGTTTCAATTTCTTGAGGATTCTCGCAGCAAATCGACACCATTCACAATCATCTTCAATACCGAAGGCGGCGCCATGATGGATACGCCTGTCAATGCAACAGCATACCCACACCGGGAAAGTGTCATCATGTACCAATCCTACGGCATCGGAGTGGGTAAAGTATCGGCAGCAACTCGGAAACTCTTGGACGGGATTCACGAGCGGATCCAACGGTCGGCTCCGGGCGCACGCTCCACTTATGCCGGATATGTCGATGCATGGCTCGACCGAAAGGCGGCGCAAGAGCTCTACTGGGCGGACAACCTTCCACGGCTTCAGGAGATAAAGAAGAGGTGGGATCCGGAACAGATGTTCAGAAATCCGCAGAGCGTTGAGCCGGCTGACTAGAGCGGAATTGTTGAGATTAGGGAACTGTCATTCCGTCACGAGGGTTTGTCCAACGAATGAGGAATGAGATTGTGAGGTACCGGCTCCGAGCCTCCGATGGATGCCGTAGAGGGGCCGATAGAGGCCGGGTATTAGTGTTACAAGATTGATTTACTGTACTACAGACAGTCAGGTAGAATAGGTGTATCAATTGCTTCACCGATGTTTCCACTTCTTGTAGTCGCGAGCTGCTCGATCACGTTTGAGTTCTTGTTAATGAGATTGACCCGCTTCAGCTTTCTAGTGCACCATTTCCCCGCGTATCTAGATCTTCTGGCGTAAACTAGTGGGGGACTTCTTCAAAATCCGGGGTAACACCACAATCAACACAATTACATCAAGTTTCCGACTCTCAATCAAAGTCGTGAGTGGTTCAATCCTCTATAGAACATAGAGCAGAAGGCCAATCCTTATCTGCGATACTATCATATCAAAAATCCCCCATGTCAACATGTCATTCCCTCACTGATAAAACCCCTTGTCAAAAACGCCCTATATCCACAGTTAACCCTCTAGCTTCCCCCCTCCTTAACCCCGCATGATCTTGTAACCGTAACACACTTACCGCGTGAGCACGACGAATACGGCCAGACACGGCATTTGTGTAGACCCGCTTGGACACAACAAAGGGCGTTGCGATAGTTTGACAACAAAACTCGGCCTGTTTCTGTTTTGTGTTTGTTACAATTACAAGATTCTTACAGCAACCATCTCGTAGACACCCTCATATCTGATTGGTGTTGATCATTGACTGGGATACTGAGGTAAGTAAGTATTGGAGGTAGTGAGTGAGCTCGGCATTTGTTTATGCTTTGGGGTTACACCTACACCGCCATCATACATCATTGAGCCTCATCACCACTTCACGTAAAGGCATCAAGATACTAACCCGAGGATAGAACACAATTCATGATGACTCTCCTTCAAAAATCCAGATTAGCCGCTCAAGGCCTCTCAAAATGTCGTCCAGCACAGCTCCAATCCTCGGTGAGGAGATACAACACCGCAGCAATCTCATCACTTTCTCAACGAGATGGGAAAAGCCCCTCTCTATCTCTATCTGCGAGCCACTCAAAAGCATCAACAGCTCTTCACACGCCCTCACCCACGGCATTTATGAACCGTTCTTACTCAACGGCAAGTGAAGACATGTATACCGCATCATTTGCCTTCTTCGAGGCTATCTGGGATGCTGGTATCACCCATTGTTTTGTGAACTTGGGTACCGATCATCCTAGTATCATTGAGGCTATGGTAAAGGGACAGAGGGAGAAGAAGGGCAAATTCCCCAAGATCATCACATGTCCCAATGAGGTATGCCTATTTTGTTGAGTATTTCTGGGCAAAACTGACATAATCAGATGGTGGCCATGTCAATGGCTGATGGTTACGCCCGATTAACAGGCAAGCCCCAATGTGTAATCGTCCACGTTGACGTTGGAACTCAAGGCCTGGGAGCAGCCGTCCACAACGCTTCCACGGGCCGCGCCCCCGTGTTAGTATTCGCCGGTCTATCACCTTTCACACAAGAAGGTGAACACCGCGGGAGTCGCACAGAGTACATCCACTGGATCCAGGATGTACCAGACCAGAAACAAATCATCTCTCAGTACTGCCGATACACAGGCGAGATCAAGACAGGAGCTAACGTGAAGCAAATGGTTAACCGCGCTCTGCAATTCGCTACTTCGGATCCCCAAGGCCCTGTGTATCTGTGCAGCGCACGAGAGATTCTCGAAGCTGATCTCAAGCCTTATTCACTGAAACAAGAACACTGGGAGTCGGTTGAGCTTGGTGGTCTTCCTACAAGTGCTGTTGATAAGATCGCTGAGGCTTTGGCTGGTGCAAAGGCTCCTTTGCTGGTCACAGGGTACAGTGGACGAAACCACAAGGTACCGGCTGCGCTTGTAGAATTGGCGGATAAGGTCAAGGGCCTTCGGGTCTTGGACACCGGTGGTTGCGATATGTGCTTCCCTGCTGACCATCCCGCTTGGATTGGATTGAAGTTTGGCGTCGACGATGCTGTTGAGTCTGCTGATACCATTGTCGTTCTGGACTGCGACGTACCCTGGGTTCAGACCCGCTGCAAGCCTCGCGAGGATGCAAAGATCTTCCACATCGATGTTGACCCTCTGAAGCAACAGATGCCAACTCACTACATCCAAGCCGACGCACGCTACAAGGCCGATGGTCTCACCTCAATCCAACAAATTACTGAAGCTCTTAACAAGAAAGAATTCGCCAGCAAACTCGAGGTCAACGCCGCCGAGACAGAGAAGCAACGTGCTGAAGTCCACGAGAACAAGCTCGCTAGCATCGCAAAGGCCGCTGAGCCTCTCGCAGACGATACATTCGGAACCGGCCATCTCAGCAAGAAGCTCCGTGATTTGTGCCCCGAAGATACAATTTGGGCCATTGAAGCTGTCACCAACACTGGTTTCGTACACGACAACATCCAGCCCACAATTCCTGGATCTTGGATCAACTGTGGAGGCGGTGGTCTCGGCTGGTCTGGCGGCGGTGCCCTGGGTATCAAGCTCGCAACAGATGCTGAGAACGGCGGCACGAATAAGGGCAAGTTTGTTGTGCAGATTGTAGGAGATGGCACATATCTCTTCACAGTACCTGGTAGCGTGTACTGGATCTCAAGACGCTACAAGATCCCCGTCCTGACCATTGTGCTCAACAACAAGGGTAAGTCATCTCACCTATCAGACCAACAATATGCTAACCTGTAACAGGATGGAACGCTCCTCGTAGATCTCTTCTTCTGGTTCACCCCGACGGTCTCGGATCAAAGGCCACAAACGAGGAGATCAACATCTCCTTCGATCCTGTACCTGACTACGCTGGTATCGCCAAGGCTGCTGCAGGTGGAGATATTCACGCTGCTAGAGTTGACAAGGCTTCAGATCTGGAGAGTGTGTTGAAGGAGGCGATTGCCAAGGTGCAGGCGGGTCAAACGGCTGTGGTTGACTGCAAGGTTGCGCCAGACTGTTAAAGACTTATGAAATGATGAGATGATAATGTGGAGGTTTGGGATGGACTTAGATAGGGCTGAAATGCTTGTATTTGTTTAGACTGGTAGCATTTTTAGGTGCATCAAGAGCGTTTTTTCCATCATGAGGTTCGTGAGGGGCTCCTCTCCTGTGAATACGGATCTCCCCTGAATCCCATGTCACGAATAGAACTGGTCGGTCTTGCGTCTGTTTGGGCCATCAATACCACCGCTGTCTTCGGTTGTAATGTAGATATTTTGCTTCGCCCACGCAACCAGTCAGATACTTGTCACATGGTTCGATGTCGTTTGGCGAGCCGGATCGTCTATCGCACAGAGCCAAGGGTGCATCTTCTATTGTTCTCAAGATGGGACGCCAAACTCTATATGAGTCAGTTGAGAATATGCTCTGGAGTCGAATTTCATGTGTTACTTACTTGATGATTCGTACGCGCATGTCAGATAGTGAAGCCAACTCGTCCTTCGTAAGGTACCTCTTGGCGACTAACAATCCTCCTTTCGAAGATTCATTTGTGAATGTCATTTGATTCATGGCGCCTTTAACAGGAAATTTGGTGAATGGCCTTCAGAACAACTCTTGCGGGTGGAATGAAGTCGAATCTTCCACCTTCTGGATTGCCATTGACACCATTGCTGGCTCGCCTCTGCGTTGCGGTATCATTTTTACGCAACTGTACAAAGAACTGATCAACGACTATTGATATCCTTTCTCATTCCGGTACCCATACTCTCCAATCAAAGCGTATAACCTTCTCAGCCTGAATGTGTTGCTTGACAAGCTCGATGCTCTCGTCCAAATATGGTGATATCGTTTCGTGACCACCAGCTTGGGTGTCGGAAGCAGTTCTGGCTAGTTTTGTAGTTTTATGTCGAATAAACTCAAAAGCACCAGTTTCAAGGGTTAACTTGGGATTGCGATGGCTCACATCTTCTATCAGTATTTTCTGTTGTTCGTGGATTTCCGTCGGCTATTGGCTAACATACTTCTAGGTCCTTTCATGGTTGTGCAAGTCTACTTTAGGAATGACAGTGTTGATGCGCGATCCATGATGGTTTCGTCTTGTTCGGTCAAATGGATAATTTCCATGTCAGATCGCTTATTAGGGACGAATCAAGAAGTTATAGGAATTCTGTCCTCGAGAGTTTCTGGGAACGGCTTGTAGGTCATAACTGCTCACAGAGTTACCTCGATAATAATACTTATAGCACTGCATCAGCAGCAGTATCCGGCCATACACTTTATGTTACCATTTACCCCGCCCTTGATCCATATATAGTTATCTCTGACATTCCGTGATAAGCCAACTAGTGGCGGATGCGACATGGCTGTACCACATTGATATACAGAGCCTTCTTACAGGCGAGACAACCTTATGCATTATCTGGTATTATCCTGGGTTTCAAAAGGAGGGTAGTAGGGGCATTTATTTAATGGTAGTTTCTATCCCTACTTAATGCAGTAGGCTAGGAGTGGAAGTGCACACATCATTTGGCCATCTTCCAACTTCCATTTGTCAAGAGTATGGTGAACATTATGGCTTCCAAGCACGAATACAGCAAGTCAACATGGGAGAAAGCCCTAAACATTTGTAAACATAGTCTCAATGGAGATGACTGCGACCACATTCAACTGCTCCAACTACGATGCCATGGTTCAAAGCCTAGAGACTCTTCAAAAGCAAAACAACAGGCGCAAAACCGCAGAGGCTCCAAGTTTGAAGCCAGCACTCAAAGCCAGCACCTTGCAAGGAGACTGGATACCCTATCCGCTGATTATCATGTCAAAGTCTCGAAATTGCCTTTTAGCAATATACTATTTCCGCAGTGTCCTCAATTCTTTGGAAGAAGCAACGAGTTGAACAAGATTCGCCAGGACCTAGACTCCATCGCGACAAAACAAAATCAGGATTGCCCTTCACTACGATCATGAACTATTTCAAGCGGTGCTGATATTAATATAGGAATTCAAACTGAAGGCGATTTTTCACTGGTGTAGAGTTTGACCAACATCGCAAAGCTACTTGATCTTCCCGGTGCATCAGCATCTGCTGAGCAACAGATCACTGGTGGAGCGGTGGCTACAGAACCCAAGTCAGTACCTCTTGGCCTTTTGCTAGTGCGGTTTTGAACGGCAATAGGTAAGTATTGGCTTAACGTGCATTATAAGCG
>JABEEM010001036.1:0-35917 GCA_013363185.1 Fusarium secorum
ATAGGGTGTCAAAATAAACTTAGCAAAGAGTCCCCTAAGCTTAGGCTAGATTGTCCTAAATGTTTTCATCGCTTAGGGTCAATGTCCTAAATTTTCTTTCCTCCCCTAGCCCCCACTAGCCAAAAATATCTCAGTGCTTCCCAGAACTCACACTAACCCAAAGAAGAAGTTGTAAGTCTTGGCATTTCACCTCAGCTTAGTAACTCCCTAAATGTTCTTCTCTTCGGCATTTCGACCTCCTGCTTTCAATCTCATGAACGTTACAAAGAAACCAAAATGCCGCGAGACTTTCAGTTGGTCACCGTCTCTAACCCAGATGAGCCTGTCCCCCAGCATGTCCGGAGCTTAACTCACTCCCATGCAGTTCGACAGAGACATGCCAAGGAGAGAAGACTACGAATGCAGAAACACCAGGAGGACATGGCTAGAAATGCGGAGAGTACTTCGTTGAACAGGGTTCTTGGGTATAGCCGTGATCCATTTGCCGCGCTTCCGAAACAACTCTTGTCTCATGAGAACTTTCTTCTCGACCATTGTATGTTCGTCCCTTCGTTCATGCCCATCCACTAATAACACTCTAAAGATGTCCGTGTCGTGGTTCCATACAATGTCAAGACATGTCGCCTTTTTGATCAGATGAACGACCATGTTGGGCAGGTAATGCGCGATTGGGTTGGCTTGGCCATTACAGACAGTGATCTTCTCTGCTCCATCATCCTCCTCGGCGCATGTCGCCACATCCTTATCAACAATCCCAACTCGAGTTTGGTGCAGGCCGCACTACAGTACAAGTACAACGGCCTCAAGGCACTACGCCATGCCGTTAGTGGCGCCTCACCGACTCTTAGTGCGGTGACCATTGCGAAAGCTTGTGCTATGGCTTTAGACGAGGTAAGCTCTGTGTTATGTGACGAGGTTTGTTCTGATATCTGAGTAGGTTAGCTTTGGTGAAGCTGTTGTTGCGAGACAGCATATTCAGGGTGTGTTTGCGATGATAGAAGCTGCGGGGGGTTCCCAGTGTCTTGAGGGGACGGGACTGCTGAAGCGGATGTATCTTAGATTCCTTGAGATGCGGGAGAGTCCGGGGCTACAGTTACCAAAGGGTATTTCTTACTCCAGCCACTGCTGGTGAGACACAATAGAGCCTATGATTCAATTCCTTGCGTAAGCTTATGTTTACAATACATACAATTGCAAGATGTACTTTTCTCTGCAATTCGTAATAGTTATTAGTGTCCACTTTGCCAAGCCTTATGACTTCCTTTTCAGGTAGAGGGTGCCGAGACTTAGAGTATGACCGACAACATACATCAGTTTAAGCCATTCACAAGATCATTTTTATTCTTTTGGCTTCGGTGAGCAGGTTTCCTTAATTATGAAGCATTCGTTGGTTTGTAAGCTCGAGAGATGAGCCATGACATCCGGCGGCTATTATGTCCCTCGTCGACTCTTGGGAAACTATAAATATTTATGTCGATACGCTACTTGAACTCACCCGTCTCAAACTCGCAACTCACATAGCCTTCTCATCTTCTAATCTTTAATACACCAGTATATCATCATGTCTTCACCTCCAACAGCCATCCCAACCGGCTCATGGGTCCTCGTCACCGGCGCCACAGGCTTTGTCGCCAGCCACGTTACCCGTCAACTTCTCCAACGCGGCTACAAAGTCCGAGGCACAGTCCGTGACCAAGCCAAAGCCCAATGGCTCATCGATGATCACTTCAAATCTTATGCCGACAGTGGCTCCTATGAGCTCGTCACTGTTCCTGATCTATCTGCCGCTGGAGCTTTTGACGAGGCAGTAAAGGGTGTCTCGGCCGTTGCTCACATCGCAAGTGTCCTTAACTTTGATCCCAACCCCAACAACGTCGTTCCCCAGACCGTCGCGGGGGTAACCTCTGTCCTCGAAAGTGCATCCAAAGAGTCATCAGTCACCCGATTTGTCTTCACTAGCTCCATCGTCGCTGCAGTCTTCCCTACGGCTGGCCAAGACGGTGTCGTCGATCGCGATTCATGGAACGAATTCGCTGTCAAAGAGGCATGGGCTCCTCCACCCTACGAACCCTCGCGTGCAATGCTCGTCTATGCTGCAAGCAAGGTCGTTGCAGAACAAGCACTATGGAAGTACGTCGACGAGAACAAGCCTCACTTTGTGACCAATGTCGTCAGCCCGTCTGGTATCTTGGGCGAGCCACTCCATGAGAGACATGCCTCTTCATACGGAAACTGGATTTATTCTCTCTTCACCGAGAAGAGGGAGATGATTGACACTTTCCAAACTGGTAGGTTCATTCATCAACCAGCTCCCTTGCAACACACTGACAATCAACTACTAAGCTTTCTTTGTTGATGTCCAAGACGTTGCCCTCGTCCACGTCGCTGCCATTATTGATCCCGAAGTCAAGAATGCGCGTCTCCAGACGTGGGGCCATAAAGCTCACTGGAACGATTTCCTGCCCATTTTGCGAGAGCTTCGACCGCAGAGGAACTTCATCCATGACTATCCTGAGACGTTCTACCTTAAGCTCTCAACTGATCAGTCTGAGTCTACCGCGCTGTTGAAGAAGTGGGCTGGTCAGGAACGCTGGAAGCCACTTAGGCAGATTATTATCGAGGCCATCAACAACCCATATTGGAAGACTGAGTAGAAACCTGCCGAGATGCGGCGGGACTTCTGGGTCGTAAGCACACTGTGGAATGCACTTTGAGAACAGATATTAGATTGGAATAAAGACATCATAAAAACTTCTACACATTGCTTGATACCCGCGGATTATCATGACCCGCTCTTTACAATCTTCAAATATCGAAATTTCGGTCTGTAGACTTTAGAGCAACCCGTTTTCTACAGAATAAACAAAAATCAAGCCTTTTTAATCTGAATCAGAACAGCTATAGTCATATCATAGTATATGGTAAATTACTATGACAAAATAGGAAGCGCAGGCACGAGGTCTACAGGCCTTGCAAAGAATTTACCATCAACTACCGGGTAGGGCTGTAACGCGACAGAATAAGACAGTCATTAACGCTAACCTCCTGACACAAAGCCATGCTAAAATTGCGGGCAATGGGTACAGCACTAACGCACCTAACAGCTTATTGTACTGTACACCCGAGCTCTGGCAGCACATAAGATTAGCAAGCCCATGGCGTCATCAATGATACAGTGCCATTGAGGTTAATTAAACTCTATAGAGGGATTTACCGATTACTCTAGAACCTTATACTTCAAGATGGAAGTTTCCCGAAGCTCTGGGTCAGTCCTTCATCACTCATCACATCAATTGCATTTGCACATGTTCTTTCGACCAAGTCGCAAATCGGGCAGCTGAATCGTTGGATTGATCAGTGAACCCCCGCATCTGACGACGGAGCTAAAGATGCCAACGAACAAACGCAGCGCACGCGTAACGGGCAACGCCATTACTGGCAAGGAAGCCGATGAACTTTGTTAATGGTGTATACCAGTCCAAGGTTCTGGTTCTCAGCCTTGGCTTCTCACCCATGCCCGTTTTGCCGCCATGTCCCTCAACAGTGGTTGCTTCACCCATCTCCATGTCCATCACCGACAGACAAAACCACCGCCCAGCAACAGCCCAACGCGAATTCCTCCACCAAAACATCACAAGGCACTTCTCCCATCCAACGTAAGCCCCGGAAACACAAATAAAACCTTCCCTCCGTCGGACTCTGTCCCTACCCTTGCACTCAACCCCGCAACTCCAACGGAAAACCGGACCAATCTTATGGACTTTAGCTCCTCTAATTGGTCACGTCGGACAAGGTAATTCGTCCAGCCACCAAACTCTCATCGTCATGACTGCCAAACTAGGCTGTGAACTGTCGAAATGGCATCTTCCAAGCCTTTCTCTGGGGGCACGGTTGGCGGAAGCCTCGGCTCGGCGTCATACGTAATATGATGTGAAATTGAGTTAAAAAGACTTTTCTCCGCTGTTATTTGAAGGTGCAGACTGGTGGTCAATTACATCATACTTTACAATGGCTCTTCATCGTGTTCTCACTCTTTTGCTAGGCCTCACTGCTGCTGCTCAAGGCCATATTTACAAACGAGCTGTTTCGTCTGAACCTCTCCCACCCAGTGAAGATCCATGGTATACCGCCCCAGAAGGCTATGAGAATAAAGAGCCCGGCACTGTTCTTCGTCTACGTCCTGCACCGGGAAATTTGACCCGCATCACTGGAAACAGCTCTGCGACGTATAATATCCTGTACCGCACTACAGACAGCCAGTACAAGCCAACATGGGCCGTCACGACGCTCTTTGTGCCTAAGCTTGGAGCCAACAGCACTGCTGCGACGCTGTTCAACCAGAGCGCTTTGCTTTCGTACCAAGTTCCCTATGATTCAGCAGATGTGGATGCTAGTCCCAGTTACGCGGTGTACTCCGCAGATGGTGTCAGCAGTCTCGAGCTTTTCAACGCTGCTCTAGGTCTTGGTGTTTTTCTCAGCGTTCCTGACTACGAAGGTCCTCTTGCGTCGTTCACGGCAGGTGTCATGTCCGGCCATGCGACTCTTGATTCAATTCGTGCTGTTCTCTCTCTCGGTCTTGGCCTGAACACAACGAACCCTCGCGTTGCGCTATGGGGATACTCTGGCGGCGCGTTGGCTAGCGAATGGGCTTCTGAACTTGCTGTGCAGTATGCGCCTGATCTTGAAGACACAGTCGTTGGTGCTGCGCTCGGTGGCTTGACACCAAATGTCACCGCTGTCTTGGATGCTATTTCTGGCAAAGACGCTGCTGGCCTTGCGCCAAGCTCCATCCTCGGTTTGACTAGCCAGTACCCTGACGTACAGAAGTATGTCCTCTCGCAATTGAAGACGTCCGGAGAGAACAATAAGACTGCCTTCCTAGCTGCCGAGAACTACACCCTCGCTGAAGCAGGCGCTGCCTTTTCTGGAGTCGATATCTTCGACTTCTTCAAGGACGGCGATAAAGTATTCCGCGATCCTCGCGTTCAGCGCATCATCAACCGCGATGGGATAATGGGTTACCATGGCGTTCCCCAATGGCCCATCTTTGCATACCAGGGTGTCCACGATGAGATCAGCCCAATCGCAAACACGGACAAGCTCATTGAGCGATATTGCGGCATCGGCGCTAATATCTTGTATCAACGAAATACAGTTGGCACGCATTCGCAGAACTTTGTGCTTAATGCTGCTACGGCTATTCAGTGGTTAGCTACTGTTTTGACGGGGCAGTATGATAAGGCGTACAAGACGGAGGGATGTACTGTCCAGAATGTGACGAGAAATGGTACTGCTCTTCCTTTGAGGAAGAGAGGTATGCCTATGAGGGTTTATGATTTGTGGTGATGGGCTATGATAAGTTATGATGTTTGGATTTGGTATTGATACGACGGAGTTCTGGCGTGAGATCCATTGGATGCTCTACATAATATCGTATAATATTCAAGCAGTAAATATTAATGTTATTTCTATTTGGGAATTTCTATACTTCCTGTGCATACTGTCAACAGACCGCTAGATGGTGAAGAATGACCGGCACTCTCATGATTTCGACATATTCCCTTACCAGGCATAAAACGCAACAGCAACGGCAAGAACCGCAACAAGATAACCCCCATAGAAACTCTCATAAGCTTCGCCATGAGCCGCTCCATATCCTCACTATGAGTCTTCCGATCATTAACTCTCGGAAACTCAACATCCGGTATATCCTTTCCCAGGAACTCACAAAGCGGTTCCCACCCATCACCAAGCGAATACTCCAACCGTCTCTCATTCGGTACAGCTTCCCGAACCTTACTATAAAACTCCTCATACGTATTCTTTGCAATAGCAGGCGTAATCGCCTCCACAGAGTACTCATTTACAGAGAAGAAACCAGCAAGAATCTTCCTCATGGCATGTAAAGCCCGGAAACGCAAAACATACCACGTCAAGAACTTCTGAAGCCAAGTTGCCTCAAAAACAGAGACCAATATCTCCGAGTGAAACGACGGCCACCAATCTTCGAACTTTCTCTGGACAATGACCACTTTTGCATTGGGATACGCCTTGATAAGCTCCAACGTAAAGGTCGACGCCATATCAGTGGCGACATCATAGGCACCCCATAAACTCTCCCAATCTTCTCTGGTAAACGCTGGACGAGGACCGTTGTGAGTGTAATCTGGGAGATGGCTGAGGTGAGGAAAGGTAGCTTCTGCTGCCTGCTCGAGTTTCCCCCACGGTTCGTGCCACTCGTTGTGTAGAGCGTGATGGGCTTTGTAGCCGAGGATCCGGTATGCTGCCGCCATAGAAGCTATTCCTGTGCGGTAGAGACCGGCGTGGATGAACTTTATGCCGTCCTTGGGCGGGTTGGGTTTGACAGTGAGGGACGCCATTCCGACCCGGTAAGAGAAAACAATTGAAGCTGAGAAATGCACAGAGGTGAAAGAATGATGGGCTCAGTGAGTGAGGAGAATAGCGTAGCGTCAAATAAAGAGTGTAGTCAGGTTTACGTGAGACTATGAGTATGCAATCGATTCTCAAACGGACTTCCAAACATCTCACTTCCTTGGGAATGTATTCCCGTCGGAAACATCAGATACTGACCTATACTATGGCCCTGATCCAATCGATACGAACGGGCACACTCGATACGGTCCGTAAAATCTGAACAGGAGGCTATTCCCAAATCGGACGATTTTGGTGATGAATTGTACATTTGAGGGATTTTCGATCTGGACCGCATTTATGCAATGTACCTGTTGTGCCGTAAACTCAATAGGGAAAGGTCAACAAGAAATAGAACCAAAATAGTGACTTTTTGGCTGCTTTTCTGCCGTCCGCTTGTTTTGCTGCTTGTTGAAAACGAACGTACAGTTTTGCTCGATCCGTACGAGGCTGCGAGGCTGACCCCCAGCTATGACGATCTCGAAATGCCTGATAACACCCCCAACGGCGGCGATGATGATAATGCTGTTAGCTCAGATGACGGATACAGCGAGGAAGAAGACCTACTTATCATAGGGATAGCTACAAAGACTATTGAATCTGAAGGGAACAGAAAAAGGCCTCATTTCCCTACTGTTTTTGATCGCAGAGACATCGTCAACCCCGGCGGGTCAGTTGCGGCAGAGGAATTCAATCAGAGGCTGCTGACAGGCCACGAGAGGAGATTTATGGAGGAGCTTCAGGTCACGAAGGATCAATTCTATCAATTAGCTAACTGGATCAGTGTAAACACAAGCATGAAGGGATCTAACCGGCAAAGCTTACATCTGAAGCTGATGATCTTCCTGTATGTTATCGGTCAGGGCTGCACGCAGCGGGCGGCGGCACATCACTTCGGCGTCTCTCAAAGCTCTATATCTCGGATAATGGCGACAGCTCTCGAAGCTTTTGCCGACATCCACAGGACATTTGTTATCCAGCCAGAGCTAACAGAGGTGTGCCACGAGCCTATAACCAAGCCCCGATGTCAGTACTTCTTCAGCTATATCGGCGCTATAGATAGTACTCATATAGCGGCTTGGGTCCCTGAAGAAGGTCAGAGGAAGTGATACAATAGAAAGTCCCTGATAACTTAGAATGTCCTCTGTGCTGTCTGCCTTGACGGGACTTTCTCGTATGTCCTTGCCGGCTATGAGGGATCTGTGAACGACGCCTCGTTATTGCGGCATGCTCGGTCGAAAAGCCTGAAATTATACGCAGATAGATTCCTCGTGGGGGATGCCGGCTTCGGTGCCTATATAGGACTTCTAGTCCCCTATATCAGCGTTAGATATCATCTTAATAACTGGAAGGTGTCCCTAGAAGGACCTCAGAATAAGGAAGAACTGTACAACCTGCGTCACTCACGACTGCGAATCATCGTCAAGCTGACCTTCGGTCGGGTCAAGAGGAAATTTCGGATAATGCGATCTTCGCCGCCTGAATACGATATATACAAACAGATCCTGATTGTATATGCCTGTACAGGCCTGTGGAATTTCCTGAAGTCGTTAGAAGAGAAGCTGGCGTTGAAGAAGTCACAGGAGGAATACCTACAGGCGATGACAGCTTGGGCACGAGATAATCTCCCCAGCGACCCCGAGGTTTTGAGAGATCAGATCGCGGTAGATCAGTGGGAAGAGCATTTAGTGTATATTGAAGAAATAAAGAAGTATAATGAGGCTATTCTCTAAAGAGAATACGAGAAGCAGCTTGGTGAGGAGGAGTGGAATGCAGCGAGACCTTTCTGACTTGAAAGGTGATGTTGAGGGAAGTTGGTGGGTGAAAAATGAAGCTGCTAGGAAGAAGCTGTGATAATCATGAAAAACCCCACCTTTTGACAGCCAAATCACGTTTTTCCTAGCCTGCACAATAGTTAGGTCGAGGTTGAACCTCTCAAAATGAGCCCCTTTAGGGAGGGATTTTATCACCATGGTGTTGAGTCCTCAATTGACATCAGTTTTACTTCAAATTTCTGGAGCATTATCAGCAGCTTCAGGGCTATCTAAAAATATAAAAATCATTAGAAGTGCTTCATAATTGACAAATCCCCCTATATAATCTCCAATAGACCTCTTTTTGGTCAATATGCAGCCAGTTTCATGATAACCTCAATTCAGAGGTATAGGTGTGGAGGGGTAATCACGCTAGCCAGCGGCTGCTAAGTTAGTCATATTAGTGGGGGAATTAGCTCAATCGGTATTTTACTTCCCAATTGAATTAAATTATCTATAGAGGTCCAAATAAATCTATATTTTTTATATATCTTAATTCAGGTATAATTAACTTATATTTAAATTTTCAAAAAATTTAAAGCTATCTACACAATTTTATGGCATATGATAAAAAAAATGCAGCTTCTGACTAGTCTCACGGGCCAGTGGGTCAGTCAGCCGAAGCTGCATAACCCGGCTGCAGGGGATTTCTAACCCCTCCACTAAATTCAACAGCTACACCAAAAGCTTCATATCTTTAACCTCACAGCGAGATCAGAATACTGCATTTCCAATAGCATAAATACCCTCAGGGGAAAACAAACTTGCGCATCTTATTCTATAAGTTAAACTCAGTATCCTATGTCATTTCCAGATCTTCCTGCTGACTTCTAAGCACTATACATCTAGACTTTATATAAAAAAGTCACTCCTTTATTCTCTTATTGAGAGTATTATAAAAGACTATATGCATACTATCCCTAAGCAGCCAGTCAAAGAAAGTCTCTATTTCTCCCTCCTCTGCTCTCTCTAGAAACCTCATCTATATATCCTGCACTACTAACTATATATCATCTGCACTAATAGGTCTCTGACTTCTCTCTCGACTTGTCACTAACTTAGAGACCGCCTTCTCTATTAACCCTGCCTGTGAATCTATAGGTCAGTGAGGTCTCTATACTCATTGCGGTGACTGAGCGTCACTGGAGTTAGTAGTTACCTGTAACGAGGGACGACCTGACAGTGAGGAAGTCAACTGAGAAGTCTGAGATGACGGCAGAAGAGGAGTTGCTGTGACTTCACGGAAAGGCGAAGGTGACAGCAGAGTATATACATCTCGCTGTGCAGCTTCGTGAGCAGATAGCTGACTGTTGAACTCTAGGTCTTCATCGATTTGAGAGTCTATTTGAGACTCTTCCATGTCATTGCGGAGGGTCAATAAGCCTGTAATGTCAGTGACCTCGAGAGCTGTGAGTCTGACTTCCTGTACGCCATCGAACGCCCGCTGATACAGATCTAGGTTCTGCAATCCGTTGCGCTTGATAACGCTGGCCCCGACTCCATGCTTCTTCAACCACCGATCCCAATTCTCGTCGGTTGTGGTGACGATGCCTAGCTCGTGGTCATAGCCTGCACCGCTTATCTCCCTCATTATCGCAAGGAATGCCTTCCAATTCCTCAGCAGTTCACCGAGCTTACGACTGACCTTCGTTTAGTCAAAAACATGCGGGGCAAATCGCTCAGTAAGTTCACAGCCAATTTTAGCATAGATGACCTTCATCAGCTAGGTCTTCTCGTTCTCTAGCTCCCCGCTGACCTTCTTCGCACCGTAGCTTTCGAGGAGATATTCCAACTCTGCCCTAGTCCACCATGCCTTTGAGCCGGGATTCTGTATGTCATTTCGAGAAGTTCTTCATGTCCTCTTTTTAGACGCATTTTATCGTGCTCGTGGACGCCGAACGGGAAGCGACTGACTTGGAGCAGGCTGACTTGCCGGCACCTCGATCTCTTCTTCGGCCTCACTTTCGCTCGCGGTTGAGATCTCTTCTTCGGGCCGGGCGGGGGGGGGCATAGATTGCTGTGACGAAGCAGGCATCATCGTAGGTTCTTGGTTATATGAGGTTACAACGGTATTGCTAACTTCAAACGATTCCTGACAGTCACACCGCCTAGCCCCTCCTCTGTTGACCGCCTTCCTCATCGATCGAGCCCCCAAGACCGACTAGGGCTAGTACAGCGGGTCACGCATAACCCGGTACAACAGCTCAGTTATGCAAGTGGCAAAGTATATGTGTGCCGGATCGAGTGCGCCGTTCGTATCGATTGGATCGGGGCCATAACCCCAATTCAAGACACTACGTGTTCTTTGCCGTTGTGTGTCGTTTCCCAACGTCGTTTCCCCGCAACGTGTAACGCAGCGGGTTCCCATACGAACAAGGTTTTCGGCATATCATGTAAGGTTTCAATATCATTTCCTAACTCGTTGTCACAGCAGTAGCCGTCCGTGGTTATTCTCATGGTGAGAGAAATGTAAACAGATTACTCTGTAGTCGTCTGAAATCTACAGAGTAGTATTCAGTGTATTGATAATGGTTAAACTGGTCTTGTTCTGATATGTTGCACGCATAAAAGTCTTGGTAGAACAAGCTGAAAGGAAGTTGATCACACGATGTCTTATTTCTATATCCGTCAAAAGGCACAAACATTCCCTCACAGATAAGATAGTGAATGCCGTTATCCGTGCGTGACCCCACAGCATGCCCCTGAGGAACTTCCCATATCGGACTAATCGCGTTATGATCTGCATACGGGAAATGGAAAATGCCCCAAATCGAGAAGCTTGGCGCCAAGAACCCCGGAGGCCTTGTGTCCAGCACTGAGTCCTTTTGTGAATCGACATCTCCATTTCTTTGCCGTCTTATCCAGAGGCGTGTGAACTCTATAATTCGTGATAAGTGATAAGAAGTGAACTTGTAGATAAATGAGCCAAGTTCACAAATATCAGAAGTTTTGTCTGTCATCCAGCTTCTGGTCATTCTTTTATTCTGCTAGGTACCATGTATATCTCCTCCCAAAACCTGGTCCTCGCCTTATCGGCGCTCCCCACAGCATTTGGCAAATCCTTCTCTCACCACGCCGAAGCTCCTCAAGGCTGGCAAGTCCAGAAAACCGCCAAAGTCGCTTCCAATACGCAGCACGTCTTCAGTCTTGCACTAACCCTGCAAAACGTCGACCAGCTTGAATCAAAGCTTCTTGACCTCTCCAGCCCCGACAGCGCCAACTACGGCAACTGGCTGTCCCACGATGAGCTCACGAGCACTTTCTCTCCCTCCAACGAGGCGGTGGCTAGCGTGACCAAGTGGCTCAAGTCAAACGGCATCAAGCACTACAAGGTCAACGGTGCTTTCATTGACTTTGCTGCTGATGTTGAGAAGGCGAATACGCTTCTTGGAGGTGATTACCAGTACTACACCAAGGATGGTCAGACGAAGCTGAGAACGCTGTCTTACTCCATTCCTGATGATGTCGCAGGTCACGTTCAATTCGTTGATCCTAGCACAAACTTCGGTGGCACCGTTGCGTTCAACCCAGTGCCTCACCCATCGCGCACTCTCCAAGAGCGCAAGGTCTCTCCCTCCAAGAGTACAGTTGACGCTTCTTGCCAAACAAGCATCACTCCCTCTTGCCTCAAGCAGATGTACAACATTGGCGACTACACTCCTGATGCCAACTCTGGAAGTGAGATTGGTTTCAGCAGCTTTCTCGGCCAGGCTGCCATCTACTCTGACGTCTTCAAGTTTGAGGAGCTGTTTGGCATTCCCAAGCAGAACTACACCACTATTCTGATCAACAACGGAACTGATGACCAGAACACTGCGAATAAGAACTATTCAGAAGCTGACCTCAATGCTGAAAACATTGTCGGAATTGCTCATCCTCTTCCTTTCAAGCAGTACATCACTGGAGGTTCACCGTGAGTTTCATTCGTTCTGTGTCAGGTTTAGAGTTACTAACATGCGCAGACCTTTCGTTCCCAACATTGATCAGCCTACCGAGAAGGATAACCAGAACGAGCCCTATGTGCCTTTCTTCCGTTACCTCTTGGGCCAGAAGCATCTCCCTGCCGTCATCTCCATTTCCTACGGTGATGAAGAAGACGTAAGCTCCATCATCTCGTTCTTGGTATAAGTACCATCTAACCCTACAACAGAGCGTCCCTCGTGAGTATGCTACACTCACCTGCAACATGATCGGTCTTCTCGGTCTCCGAGGTATCAGCGTCATCTTCTCCTCCGGTGATCTTGGTGTCGGTTCCGGCTGCCTTGCTCCCGACTACAAGACCGTCGAGTTCAACGCCATCTTCCCCGCCACATGCCCCTACCTCACCTCCGTCGGCGGCACCGTCGACGTCACTCCCGAGATCGCATGGGAGGGATCCTCCGGTGGCTTCAGCAAGTACTTCCCCCGACCCAGCTACCAGGACAATGCCATCAAGGAGTACATGAAGACTGTCTCCAAGGAGACCAAGAAGTACTACGGCCCTTACACCAACTGGGAAGGCCGAGGTTTCCCTGATGTCGCTGGACACAGTGATGCTCCTGCCTACGAGGTTATCTACAATGGTAAGCAGGCTCGAAACGGAGGTACCAGCGCTGCTGCTCCTGTTTGGGCTGCCATCGTTGGTCTGCTGAACGATGCTCGCTTCAAGGCTGGTAAGAAGAGCTTGGGCTGGTTGAACCCTCTCATCTACAAGCATGGACCCAATGTTTTGACTGACATCACCGGTGGCTATGCTATTGGATGTGATGGCAACAACACCCAGTCTAGACAGCCCGAGCCCGCTGGATCTGGTCTTGTTCCTGGTGCTCGATGGAACGCCACAGCTGGATGGGATCCTACTACCGGATACGGAACTCCTAACTTCCAGAAGTTGAAGGACTTGGTTCTCAGCTTGTAAGATATATAAATAATTTAGATCATGAATCTGATCTGTAATTTGTTTGCACTCATGCCCAAATAGGGTCCCCATTCCTATCAGCTTTTCGTGAGTCAAGGAGAATTTTGACACCGCGCTCTTCTGCCAGATCCTTGATTTCTTGTAACGTTTCTTTCCTCGGGTCGTCCCAAAGTGCTTTAGAACAATCCAATATCTGAAGATTTTTCAATCGCCCTTGTGGCCCCGTCTCTTTCATGAGATTAAGAACAAAGTCCAAGAAGGGTGAGATCTCATGTTTGGAGAGGCGTGCGGCGTTAGACCACAAGTTAATGTCCAAGAGCCTGAGATGCTGGATAGATTCCGGTAACCGGACAGGACTTGCCTCTAGAGATCCTAAACGCAACCATAGATAGTGACCAGATAGTTGAGGCATAGGAACCCTTAGGGCTTTGAGGCCAGTGAGTTGGTGGTAGCAATCTTCGAAATCGATGGGCTTAGAATCGCCTGCCCCATCGACAACAGTATCTCCCACCCACTCAACATCACAGTTATCAACACACAGATCCAACTCCTCCAGAGATGCTGCTTGATGAACCAGGCTTCTAGCTAGTGTTGTCCAGTTCCGCTTATTCTCCTCGAGGTCGAATGAGAAGTGAAGGTAGAAATATCTCAAGCTCCTACAAGATCCAAGAAGATCTGAGAGTCCATCACTCGTCAAGGTCGTCTCTTTGATAGTGATAGACTCAATAGACGATGTGCCCTTCGGAAACGGCATGCAATATTTGTCTTTGATGTAGTTTTGAACGCTGTCATCAAGATCATTGTACTCTTGATCCCCAAGTCTGTACGTCTTGAGGTTCTTGAGATTGGGGAGATAGAGGAACGGTGTCAGGTACTTGAGCCCAACAATACTTTCGATATTCTCGTGCCGAAACTCGAGTTCGCGAAGCTTGGACAGTGGTAACGGTGCACTCGGTTTGAGGTCTTTGCTCTCAAAACGAAGAGCCAGCTGTTTTGCAAAGCGCAGAACAAGAGGGCCTTCATCATATCCTGGCGTTGGATCAAATTCTTCAATCGTTACGCTGAGGCTTGTGAGACTGGTCGCCCAAGCCAGGACGAGAACAGCAATGGCGTCGTCACTGTCCTCAAGGATCCGGGCACATAGATATGTTGACTCGGCGAGTGTCGGGACCACTTCTTCAGCTGCCCAAGCCAGCATTTGGAGATTTTCGCGTTTCATGGGAATGCGAGCCGCGTCGCGATCGCCACTGCCTTGAAAGTACGAAAACGATAGAGTCTTGACTTGTAGACGATATTCGGGATGGCGCAAGAGTTCGAGCGCTAGTCTTGAGATTGGTGGACATGGCGAATCGCCTTCGTAATAGCCGTAGTATCCTTCATCGCTCCAGTGACGGACGCGGAGAGGACTCGCGAGCTGATTGAAATGCTTGTTGACGAGAGTGACGTTGAAGATGCTGGAGTGGTTGATGTCAGAGAGATGTGTGAAGATACTCGTGAGGATCTCATTCGGGATATCTTTGAGGCGAGTCATGGCGACTTTTATCCATGAGATTGATTGTGAAAGATATTATTTCGCCCTATTATGGAGATGTAAGACGCGAATTAGGCAACAATATCACGTGCGTGATGAACAAATTGTTGTTTCGAAACAATGGATTGCAACTTATTAGTAACAACAATATGGCATTCAACTGATTCAGTTAATCTAACTTTGTATAACAGAAATATACATGACTAGATCATATCAAGTTTTAGTGGGTACTAAGGCGGTGCTCGTTTTGGAGCCTCAGCATAACTTTCACGGCTAACTAACCAAGTCGTTAGACGAACTGTAAGAGATTGGAGCTTATTTGTAGATATTCAAATGAGACTGGATTATTGTAGCGGTAAAAGTTCTTGCAAGCCTCGGCGATTGCGGACTAGACTTGGTTAGAAGCTATCGTAGGTTATAAAGCTATATCATATAATCTGGATTCTCAACAACTACCTACCACAGTTGCAGAATCCAGGTATTGCATGGCAGCTTGGGGCCAGTTTATTATACCCTGTGGCTTGTAACGGTGTTAGCAAGGAAGGACAACTTACTTTCAACGGTGTAAGTCAACATGGAAATACCCGCGGACCCACGCCCTCGCTTTGTCGGCTCGCCAAGCCTTTATATGGCTCAGCTAGAAAACCGGGAGTTAAAACCGGTAGTTATAATCAGCCCTAATCTGCCGCTGGGCGGGCAAGCTCAGCTCAAAAATGCTCCGACGGAATGATGAGCCACCCACGCAATCAGCAACACCGACCAATCTCTCCGACCCGCGGTGTCCTCGCACTCCGGTAGCAGTTCTCCCGAGCCTCCGTGTCCTTATCAAAGCTTAATTCATCCAAATTGCGTAATAGGCAGTCACTTCAAGCATGTGATGGCCATGAAGCTATCGTTAGTCATGTTCCCCAAGACCCAGTTAGATCATGACATGTCTCGCAAGCTAAACCCAATTCCGACATCTTTATCAAACGGAGTTTATCTCTATGGACGGTTTAACACTTGCGGGTCCCTGCATATCAACATCTGTTAGTAAATACCTCAAATCATGCTTTAAAACAGTCAAGAACAAGGTAGATCTTAATTTGCCTTTATCGGCGAATACCCACGTGGCTCCAGAGATAAAAAAGCCAACGGGCTTTAGCCAGCCTTGCGCTCCGTCTTCACGTGTCAGTGACACTTGCGTCATGAGGCTAAAAAAGTGGCATGTCATTATAAAATTTTTAATATGGAAATGTTGGGAAATCAGTCGTTGGGAGCAGCGGTGCAATTTTTCGCCCGTGTCTTATGACCATTTTACGTATTCTACGTCAGCCTATTTCGCCATTGTCAAACCCATAAAGAGGCGTGATGGCATCGCTACCATGAATGATCTTTGTTAAAGGTCAACTATGTTTTGTTTCTTATCTTATCGGCCCTATCAATAAACATGGACTTGGAAGACGATCCCAAAACAGCAATTTCTCAGCCACAGAAGCCACCCAGATTCAGAAATCTTGGTCTAGCTCTGCGGGCATTGACTCTTTGTGTTACGATCTCGGGCATTGTTGTTGCAGCTATCCCTTCATCGAGGAATGCCGTCGCTATTGGAATACTAGGTCCCGCGGTAAGTCTAATACGACTCTTTATCAAGCTATCAGCTAACCAGTAAGTTCGTCACGGCGCTCTGCTGGTCATTGATAGAACTCGTCTGCTCGGTGACCAAGACCCTTCCGACCATCCGCCCATCATTCAGCCTCGTTATACATTGCTTCATTACCCTTGGATCGATCGCTTGCCTTGCTTGCTTTGGATGGTATCAAGATTGGTGGCCCGGCGGCAGCGCTCTTGATGACGATACTGAACCATCGGAACCTCTGTTCATTACCGCACTGGTACTTGCCTGTGTATCGACGTAAGTTCCATCTATACCATCTCGCAAGAGCCTCTTCTAACTTTTATGTCTGCACTTAGGGTCGTTGAAATCAGCCTTTGTATTGTCGGCCTTATCGAGTGACTTGTTGAGGATGACCTTCACACGCGAGACGGAACGAATGATAATGTAATGATAGATGTTGGGGGTTGAATGCAATGAGTTATTGATGAATCGGTATTTACTGGAGTATGGTGATATCCTTCAAGGATTTTGTAAAGATATCAAGAATGCACGCTTGAGTCATTAGAATGTTGGCAAATTGTACTTACTTCCCTATTCTATTTATTTAGACTACAAGAATTGGACTAACCCTTTTATGTATCGCAACGGTTTCGACCTGTTTCCTTTCTATGTCCATCCGACTTGTCTCGCGGTCGCGGATATCTCGGATGATCTTCCTCCAACGCTGCGGGCCGATGAAATCTAGTGCTTATCTTTGCTTATGATCGCTGTGCGACGTCGCTATATCTTAGGTGAGATTACCTCGAATCGGTAATCATGGAACGACATTTAATGTGACGTGACACAAGCACTGAACAAGTCAGGCCACCTTATAAGAGGCCTTTTCATGTCAACCTAGAAGACATTCATCCTCAACCTTTCACCACTCGAACCGACCATGAAAGACCTGCCAGCATCCATGGGTATGAAGACGCAACGCATCGTCATCGCAGGCGGAGGCTTAGGAGGTCTCACTGCAGCATGTCGATTAGCACGCGACGGCCACAAAGTCGATATATTCGAGAGATCAAAATCTTTATCCACAGCGAGCGGAGCCATTTTTGTACGATCAAATGGCGTGAGGTGTTTCTACCGATGGCAGATGCGCGAAGCCTTCGAAGCTGTGACTGCGCCGATTAAAGAGCACGAGACGCGTAATGGCAACACGAACGAGCTGTTGCATACTCTCGATCCTGGAATTTACTCCGAGTTTCCGGAGTGGTCGACTGACCGCCAAGCATTGCAGACCGTTCTATATGATGAGGCATGCAAAGCCGGAGCCAAGGTGCACTGTGGAAATGAGATTGTCACGGTTGAAGAAGAAGATCAAGCCGCGTATGCAACTTGCAAGGATGGCACTAGAATCTCGGCGGATCTGATCCTGGCAGCCGATGGGATATCCTCTCGTTTGCGGTCTCAGGTTCTTTCTCATGTCGACCCTTCCCGCCTCATTGTGATCCGAGCGCCTTCGACACATTACCCAACTGAAATACCTGCTGACATGCTCGACAATGACGACAGGACCAAGTCTCTCCGTGAGCAGCCCCAGTCAGAGAACGGCATTATGTGGGCTGGCCACGGCGGTTATGCTATCGGCAAGTACAATCACCATCGAGGCCTTTTCAACATCATGTTTTCGATTCAACATGGTGCTGCAGGCAGTGAAGCCAGCGAGAAAAAGCTCTTCGACGCGATTGACGACAGTAAGGTAGTCAAGAGTTTCTTCTCGTCGTTCAATCCCACGGTCGTTGCTTTGGCAGACATGGTGCAAAGCTGCTCTCGTTGGCGCCTAGCTAGACTGGAACCTTTAGATACGTGGTCGAGTCCGAAGCGGAGGCTGGTTCTTCTTGGAGACTCTGCGCATGCCATGCTTCCGAACCTGGCGGAAGGATTCAGCTCTATTGTGGAGGATATAGATGCCTTGTCTATACTGTTCTCGGAGAGCAGTCAGGACGTGCCGAAGATAATCGAGACATGGGAGAAGATTCGCATTCCTCGAGTAACAAGGCTTCAGAATGGCTCGACGTGGAATTACAAGCTGTACAACTCTGGCAAACCCCCGGGGTCCGAGTTGACGGATGAGCAGAGAGCGTTACCTATGGGTGAAGGAGACGGCAATGCACCATTCAACACTCTGCCTTTTGATAAATGGATGTTTGACTACGACACGGCTAAAGAGGTAAATCACATCGACCCATCATATGCAACAACACATTCTGATAGTGACTAGGTCCGATTCGCAATGAAAGCCTCGTTATCATAACTCAGCGACCTAGGGAAGGTAACCTTTCACCTAAGGCCTTGCTCATAGTTTGGTCCTGCTAGCAATAAACTTCACTGCATCATGAAGACTTGTTGAACTGGATCATTTCTGCTTTGCATGTTTGACCATTTCAGCCGTAGCCGCACATAAAGTTGCAGAGGTTATCTAACACATCGGTAATAGTACCGCCGAACAGCTTCTTCAGCCTGTCAAAGAACTGATTTATGATGGGGGCTCCTCGGCCGCCGTTGTATGATCATCCAATTAAATAATTCTATTATGCTTTATTGTAGCTCTATCATTTCAGCTATCAAAGTTGCGGTATGGGCATTGAACCGATTCGTTCTTGTCCTGCAGGCACAGCTGGCGGGCCTCGCTAGTGCCAACAACACCGTAAGCGGTCAAATCTGGGCTGACACCTATCGTATCATACTTCTGCAACAGATTGCGAACTTTGCTCTGTGCAGCTTTTCGCTTCTCAGGAGTTTCGAGCAGATTATCCAGCACCCACTTCGGCTGCAGGGCGATTACCGGCACACTCATATGTCTACTCCAGCGTTTTTGGTGTGCTGGCGTTAACATGACCGGGAAAACGGGCTCTCCATTGAAGCAAAAGGTCCACTTGGCATCCTCTGTGTCTTGCGGGATGTCCTCTGGCCAAGGTCTTGGATCGCAGATACGAAGGCCTCGAAGCATGTCCCAGAAAGTACGATTATGCTCTTCAACAGTTCGCTGCTTCTCGGAGGGGGCGCCGATGATGACGAGGGATGTATTAGGGCCCAGAGAGGTTGACATTCGGAGGTACTCAGCTAAAGCCTGAGCTACCTTGCGTACATTACGGGGCTCTGATGGGTTGTCTGACTCGAGGAACATATAGCGATGATCGTCTGAACGATAGCCCATTGTTGCGTATACGCAAGGAAATGTCTTCATTCCGCTCCCTTTAGATAATATTGTGCTTTTGAAATCTTGGTACGCAAGGCCTTGCCAAGTATGCTTGTCGAACCAAGTCTCAACTTCGTTCCTGATGGCATGTCAGTCTCGCAAGTAAAACCGATTGGTAAATGGCGAACCTCGTTAGCAGTCCCGCTAGTGAAGATGACCGGCTTTCATCAACGCCACCGGTGTGTAAGGAGGCCTCCTCCTGTTTTGACGCAAGTGTCCCGAGTTTGAAGCCATTCATGATAAATCTCAACTTCTTTACGAACTGATTGATAGGAGCTTTTCGAAATTGTATTAGTTTAGCCACCACCGTAACAGCAATGAATAAAATGACGGCATTGATTGCAAGCTGCATGATGAGGATAGGTTGAGGAACGGATGGTGTTCTACCAGCGCGAATACGGGATAATAGCTCGTCATATGTTTAAAGATAGGTATTTCAGCAGAAGGGCACAGTCTGAATCCAGATTCATTAGCAAGCGGATGTAGGCTCAACTTAATATATTTCCGTAGTGGCAACGTGAAGACTTGCATAGTGTTGGACGAACGGAGTATAAGCCAAATGTCATTGACGTGACCCAACTGAGAGTAGGATCTACAGCTAGTTAGTATTCGATCAAGCTGTCAGATTCCTTGCCATGTCATGGAATCTCTGTGAGTGTCATAATTTTTTGCTGACATTGAGCGATTGGTAATTAGAACTAATGAAATCAATATGATGTATGCGCCAAGCGATGATGCACACATATCCAGGCCGGAACCTTTCCTCCGATGGGTACATAGGCAGTAAACCATTTCGAGGTAAGGTGCGCGATGCAAGCATCAGCTGTCAGATCTATCAACTCAAAAGATTGTCCGAGCTGAGCTTTCGGCTTGTCATCCTATCAGGGTATAGACCATTTTACTGTAGCTTTTCGTGTACAGTGAGTGGTGCAGGCGTCTTCTATGAGCTCCCCAGCTCCCCTAGATTGTTCAGCCGCTCGATGCTAGCGCTATCGGGATAACAGATCGAGTCTGGGGAAAGGTGGATCCCACGGATGTTAAAGCATGAGCCGCTGAGGTCGTGGCCCTTAGGTGATCGCATCATCGACATCGGAATGCTGCTGTCAACACCTGATCACCATTACCGTAAGATCTCGTAATATTCGTCACAGCTAGTATGCATAAGCTGCTATGGGTTAGATGACTGAGCTGATCGACCAAGAGATCCAGGAGATGATTTACGCTAGATGGAAGGAAAGTCGTAAAGCCATTGTATAAGATCAAGGCTTAATTAGGCATAGCTTCTATGTCTAATGATGGGAGGCTTGCCGTAGACGAAACGTTACGGTAATTTGCCGACTCTTGAGATGCTGAACACTACAAAGTCGTGCTATATCTCGCAGCACAATAATCGTGCCGTGTCTAGAAAAGCCTCCATATTTACCATTTGATTGACGTTCATACACGTTCAAGGCTTAATTTACCATACTTGACGGATCAGTGCCCCTGCCGAACTCCCGGAATGGAGGATACTAGACAATTACCTGATGGCATCATCGAACTTGCGCCGCGCACAGGAACTTCTTTCTTGGTCAACAAGGGCCAACGCTTGACTGTGATCGATCCAAAGGGCAGTCAAGTCTCTGATCTTGTGGCATTCAACAGACACGACACAGACGAAGTCATCTCCAACGGCCGCACATTTGACTATGCAGACACCATATACCTAACAACCAACCACCCTCTGTACTCGAACGGCAGCAATGTCATGCTCAAGATCGTCGAAGACACTTGCGGACGTCACGACTTCCTGCTTACGCCGTGTTCCAAAGATACCTTTCGCATCATATACGGCGACAAGGAGCCACATCACGGCTGTTTCGGCAACCTCTCCCTGGCGCTAGGCAAACACGGCATCGCGCCAGATCGCATTCCTTGCGCGTTTAACTGCTTTATGAATGTGCCTGTAGACGGAAAGACGGGCAAGTTTACGGTGGAGCCGCCCATCAGTAAGGCTGGTGATCACATCGACTTTGTCGCGGAGATGGACCTTATTGTTGCCATTACTGCCTGCTCGGCCGGCAAGTCTAATGGTGGTAGCTTTAAACCCATTCAATACAAGATAGTTTGAAGAAGAATGGGAGAAATGCTAGGTATGCAGCCTTTCACAAGCTTTCTGTGGTCTCACAAAGGGTCTCAGAAGGATAAGTGGTGATGCTGATACTTGACGGCGCGTCATTGATCTTTTCAAATGTTTAATTCGAGCTTACACGCGCAAAGGATAGTCTGCAAAAGGCCCCGGCTAGTTTCTACCCGTCGTAAAAATAGATGACTCTAAGCTATCGGGTAATTTTCAAATGACAAAGTCTTGAACGTCATCCACAGCCCATAATTGGACCTGGGCACTTCGGGACGGGTGAAGAGAGATGATGCCTCATAGCCGATCGATCACTAATCCGGCTACGGCCCGCCAGATCGATCGTCTGGGGACCTGATGCAAGATCCTGATGTGCCGCCTATCTAGGCTATCCCTCTGACCTTCTTTCCTGCGACCTTTCTCAAGACACATGCTTAGGGATTTTGGGAGTACAGAGGTTATTGACAGCAACTGTTTTGCCGCAGTCACTGTGTCAGACTAGTCAATTGATGACTCGCTCTCAATTATCTCCAGAAAGCACAATGACAAACAAGGGCTCACTTGAAAATGCTGTTCGAGGCAAAGGAGTCCACGTCGACAGCGACAATCGTATCTGCTGGGATGAAGATGCTGAACAACATCCCCGGAACTGGAACTTTGGAACCAAGACATACACTGCCGCTCTGATTTGCTGGTTGGAGATGTATATGACGGCCATCAGCTCCTCTGGGGTCAGTTTGGGATCTGTTACGGATATATCTCTGCTAATGGTGTTTTAGACGGCCACTGCAGATTCAGCACGGGAGGAGTATGGTGTCAGCAGAACGATGGCCTATTTCGTCTTCGTTACCATGTAAGCCTCGACGCTGACGAGTTCATCAATAGTTATGCTGACTTTTGATACAGATATTTGCTGGGTCAAACCATAGGTAGTATCTTCTGCTCACCCATCTCAGAGGTGTTTGGACGACGAACAATATACATACTTGCAGCAACAATCTTCTGCGTCTCCTCAGCGATAGTGGCCGCGGTACCGTCCATAATCGGCGTATATCTCGGTCGGTTCTTCCAAGGCGTAGCTGCGGCAATCCCCGCAACTGTCGCTTTTGGCAACTTTGACGACATGTACAATGCTGAGCATAGGATCTGGGTCGTGTATGTGTATACCATCCTCGGGATGCTGGGGCTGGCACTGGGTCCTATTTACTCTACATACATCACTTCAAGCATAGGCTGGTAGGTCTGGAAGTTCTCGAAATGGCCAATAGACTGACTATGGACTAGGCGTTGGGTATACTACATCTCTACAATTGTCATGGGTGCCATGGCTGTTGCGTGCATCTTCACGAGGGAGTCAAACGCAAACCAATTACTCGACAAGATTGTCAAAGACATACGGGAAGAGACTGGCATCGAAGACGTCAAGTCTAGCAACGATGAAGGAGAAAAGTTCACAGTGGCCAACTTTGCGCAGAACGCTCTCTTGCGACCCTTGCAGTTCCTTGCCACGGATCCCCTGGTGTTCTTCTGCGCCGTACTATGCGCCATCGCATTCGGTCTCATCTACGGCTTGACAGAATCACTGACCATCGTCTACACCGCGCCGCCCTTCAACTTTTCGCAGAACAGTTCCAGTCTGGCATTCCTTGCCATTGCAATCGGCGAGGTGCTCAATATTCTGCCCCGGATCTACGACGCCCACATATACAAGAAATATCGCAGAATCCACCGGCGCATCCTCCCTGAGAGCAAAATCACGTCGTTTGCAATTGCAGCGCCATCTCTTGCTATCGGTCTGTGGCTCTTCGCCTGGACGATCCCACCGCGGGTCACGAATGTTCCTTGGCCAGTCAGCATGATTGGTCTGGTAATGATCGGATTCAGTCTCAATGATTTCAGTTACGTGCTTTTCGGATACGCCACTGACAGCTATGGTGAATATGCTGCCAGTGCTGTGAGTGCTATCAGCTTGACGCGTACGCTGACTGCTGCGGTCTTTCCGCTCTTCACGCATCAGATGTATACGGGTTTGGGTAGCAATGTTGCAACGAGCATCTTGGCGGCGGTGGCGAGTCTGTTTGCTTTCACGCCATTCTTATTCTTGAGGTATGGATCGAGATTGAGGCATCGAAGCAAGTTTGCGGCGGATGACGAGCAGGCTTTGGAGCAGGAGAATCTCCATATAAAGGATAAGGAGTAGATGTTGTTCTTCACACAGGTCTGTTCGAGCCCAAGGCCTTCCGCCTGCTTGTCTTACAAGCTACCTGAGAAATAGAACAAGCAGGCTCGATTGCAGGTCACAGACTTTTGGCCGAGACAACTGCACTTGGGCCAATGTCTCTTATCATGCTTGTGATATGACTCAGTCTTGATTAACACACCGCCGTGTATAATCTTGAATCCAAACTTTCATCGCCGAAATTGTTGGCCCCATCTTGCCCACTTAAACCCTGTTTCAGGATTGGCAATAGGAGGATAAGGCTTAGGCATCATACCCATTATCACCCACGTACTACCCCCTCCATGAGATGTGTGGGTAAACGCGAGTTTGATGCCTTTCTCCCGCGCTAGCTCGTTTACCGGTTCATATATATTCTTGTCTATGTCACCGTACACAAACAACCATAGCTCCAGGGTTTTCAGCGCACAAAAACGGTTACCAGGGCCGCAAGCCTTTAGCACCGTACAAAGTAGTTCAACATGCTGCAGGACCTGTGGTTGATAACTAGCAAGATCGCATTGGAGGCCAAGATGCTCAAGTGATCTCGGTAGAAAATCCAGCATTTTCTCGTTTCGTAAATCATCACGATAGTAGAGGACATGAATATCCATGGTGAGGCGCTTGAGCTTGATCATCTGTGGAAAGCACTCTTTGAGGCATTCAAAACGCGCCTTAGACGCGTTTTCTAAACTCGTGTCGTGCCTGAAGCGGTGCGTCATAAGATTGAACGCGAGCTCCTCCAAAGATGCTGCATGGAGGAGCAACGTTTGTCGACTGAGACGGGTGTTGTTATGTCCATCATCAGTCGTTCTGGAGGGATTTCTCCACGTGAAGACAAGCTTCTTCAGTCGTTTGCAGGCGCTGACAACAGTGAGCAATCCATGGTTCGTGAGGCAAGTGGAGTCTAAGAACAACTGCTCAATAGGCGAAGTCCCAACAGGAAACCGTGTCTCGTAGAGATCAGGATCCATTTGCAACTCAATATGGCCGGCCTCATGCGTGATGTCTCTTAGCGGTATCTCATCAGAAAAGGATGAGAGAGCAAGAGTCTTGACGTTGGGAAGATGAAAGAAAGGTGCTGCACACTGAATATCCCCAGGGTCTTCGTCATCATGCCATCTGAGCACAACAACTCGAAGTTTGTTCAGCGGTCTTTGAGGCCTATTCTGCTTTAGAGCTGCAAAGACGAATTGTAGTACCATCAAGCCTGACTCTGTACCTTGGAACGAAGGGATCATGAGGTCAAGTTTCTCAAGTCCGGTGCATAGACCTAAGAGAAGTGCTGCTACTGGGTCTATGTACCCATTGACTAATCCATCGCACCAGCTAGGATCATTGGCAAGCTCTGGAAACCGGTGACGAGCTGCTAAAGCAAGTTCATCAAGCCCGTCAGCACCAACCAATGGGTCATCTTCGTCGATACGAATGAGTTCATCGAAGACTATCGATTTGACATTCCTTTCAAGGTGGTGATTTCGCACAAGATGCAGTGCAAAGCGAGCAGGTGCCTGCTTGTGTAGGATCTCGGGATAAAACGGCCAATGGCGGACGAGAAGCGGTGAGGCGATTCTGTGCAGTCTCTTATTGACATATATGACTTGGAAAAGCGCTAGGCGATCTGTGTCGCATATCAGGGTGAAGATATCAGTGAGTAGCTCATCTGGGAGATCCAGCAGTTGTCCCATTCTGCACGTCGTAGGACCTGTTGAGAGTGAAATCAGCAGATTATCAAACGTTGCGGGGTTGCGGATGAGATTTGGATGAGATGACATTGTCACGTGCCAGTTCGCATTTGTACAGGATCAAAGTTGCATCAGGGGATGAGGAGTTCTGGGGTCCACAATGTTACACGTTAGAGCAGGTTGAACAGTTATATGAATATACTGTATAATGAAATATGTAAGTTGAGAAAAAAAGTGTCAAAGGCGACGGAGAAAACTCCACTAGTTGGTCTACTTCTCAGCCTTGACATCAAAGCGGTCCAGGTTCATGACCTTGGTCCACGCGGAAATGAAATCCTTCACAAACTTCTCCTTCGCATCAGCGCTACCGTAGACCTCAGAAATGGCACGCAACTCAGCGTGAGATCCGAAGACCAGATCAGCGCGGGTAGCAGTCCACTTGACGGACTTGGTGGAGCGGTCAGTGCCGGTCCAGAGCTCACCACGGTCGTCCTTCTTGGCCCATGAGTAGGCGGGGGAGAGAAGGTTGACGAAGAAGTCGTTAGTGAGCTGGCCCTTCTTCTCGGTGAGAATTCCGTTGGAAGAACCGTCGTAGTTGGCGTTCAAGGCACGGAGACCACCGACGAGGACGGTCATCTCGGGAGGAGTGAGGGTAAGGAGAGCAGCGCGGTCAACGAGGATCTCCTCAGTGCGAGCACGGGCAGTGCCATGTCCGTAGTTACGGAAACCATCAGCAAGGGGCTCAAGGTAACCGAACTGAACGAGATCAGTCTGGTTCTGGGTAGCGTCAACACGGCCAGGAGTGAAAGGAACCTCGACGTCCTTGAAGCCAGCAGCCTGGGCAGCCTTCTCAACAGCAGCAACACCACCGAGGACAATCAGATCAGCAAGGGAGACCTTCTTGGAGCCGGACTTGGCGTTGAAATCCTTCTGGATCTTCTTAAGTGCAGACAGGACCTGCTTAAGCTGCTTGGGGTTGTTGCTGGCCCAGTTGACCTGAGGTTCAAGAGCAATGCGAGCACCGTTGGCACCACCGCGCTTGTCAGTTCCACGGAAAGTAGAAGCAGAGTTCCAAGCAGTAGAAACAAGCTTGGAAACATCAAGACCATCAGTAGAAAGGATAGTGGACTTGAGGCTGGAGATCTCAGCCTCTCCAATGATGTCACCCTGTCGCTCAGGGAGAGGATCCTGCCAGATGAACTTCTCCTTCGCAACCTCAGGTCCAAGATAGCGAGAAACAGGGCCGAGATCACGGTGGAGGAGCTTGTACCAAGCGCGAGCAAAAGCAGCATTCAACTCCTTGGGGTTGTCGTGCCAGCGCTTGCAGATCTTGAGGTACGAGGGGTCGTGGATGAGGGCGAGATCGCTGGTGAGCATGGTGGGGCGGCGGAACTTGCCCTTGACGAAGGGGTCGGGGTACTCGAGCTTGCCGTTGAGAGCCTCCCATTGCTTGTGGCCCGCAGGGCTCTCGACGAGGGTCCAGTTGTTGCCGAGAAGAGACTTGAGGAAGTGGTTGCTCCACCTGGAATTTGTTAGTAAGCGTGAGATTGGGATGCAGAGAGGGGACGTACTTGGTGGGAGTGGTGGACCAGATAACCTCAAGACCGCTGGTCATCTGGTCAGGACCGTTACCCTCGTTGACGCTGTTGTGCCATCCAAGACCCATCTCTCCGAGGTCAGCAGCCATGGGCTCAGGGCCAATGTTCTTAGCAGGAACAGCACCGTGAGTCTTGCCCAGGGTGTGACCACCAATGATGAGAGCAGCAGTCTCCTCATCGTCCATACCCATACGGCCAAAAGCAGTACGGATATCGAGAGCAGAAGCCTTAGGGTCAGAGCTTCCATCAGGACCCTCCGGGTTAACGTAGATGAGACCAAAGTGCGTAGCACCAAGAGGCTTCTCGAGCTTGTCGGCACGCTCGTAAATGTCTGTGCTACCGTTGTAGCGAACGTCGTTACCCTTGGGGACAAAGGTGGACTCGGCACCCCAGTAGATGGACTCATCGGCCTCCCAGGTGTCAGCGCGACCACCGGCGAAACCAAGGGTCTCGAAGCCGCTGTGCTCGAGGGCGACGTTGCCGGCGAGGACGATCAAGTCAGCCCATGAGATCTTGCTGCCGTACTTTTGCTTGATAGGCCCTGCAGTCCGTTAGATTTGGGGGTTTGTGTGACGGCTGTGTAACGTACAGAGCAGACGACGGGCCTTGTCCAGGTTCTGGTTGTCGGGCCAGCTGTCGAGAGGAGCGAATCGTTGTTGACCCTGTTGTCTGTCAGCAAAACACTTGGGAATATGACATTGAGTTCGTTACTCACCATTCCGGCGCCACCTCGGCCATCCATTGCGCGGTAGGTACCAGCGCTGTGCCATGACATACGAATGAAGAGACCACCATAGTTGCCATGGTCAGCAGGCCACCAATCCTGAGAATCAGTGAGAAGCGCGTTGAGGTCCTTCTTCAAAGCAGCATCTGCAAAATAAATCAGTAAATGGTCTTCGATCTCAGAATTAGTGAAACTCACAGTCTAGAGATTTGAAAGCCTCAGTGTAGTCGAAATCAGCACCCAATGGGTTATACTGAGGCGAAAACTGCCTCAACACATCCAATCTCAGAGCACAAGGCCAAAAGTCCCTTGATCGAGTACCGCCACCAGCCTGGTTGCTAGCGACGCGGCAGATGCCAAAGTCCTCGGGGATTTCTCGCGGGGGAACAAGATTAGTATCCGTGGCGCGCTTGGCAAAGGGGCAGCCCTGGCTAGCGGCCAGAGGGACGAGGCCAGAAGCCAGCAGAAGTGATTGTACGTGCATGGCTGGGAGTATGTGCTGTGCTGTGAGGTGTGAAGCTGACAGACGAACAGACTAGAAAAACGGGCGGATTTATGTTTGCTTTTGTACCCGTAGTCGAGAGGCAAGAAAAAGAAGGTTACAGTGACGATCTACAGGGGCTGCTACAGCGCCAAGTCGGCAGTGTCAGTAATATAGGGCCTTATGCAACAGGTCAGACGCTCGGATTAGCAATCGAGGCTCAGTTACAGTGCATCTTAGTCTAGCCATTGGCGCATGGATCAGAGGCCAGGCCTGGCTGCGGTATCACAAGGATAAACCCAGCCTTTTCTTGCCTCTTCTAAGCAGTGTAATCCACACCAACGTCACTGACCCATCCTGCTTGTTTCCCAGATAGTGAGTGATAGGCGGTGACGATACTGGAATTAGATGTCTCGTCCGTGGATTCTGTTCTTGTGGAGACGGAGAAAATCTTGGGTTAGCAGCTAGTTAGGGCGAAAAAGAAAAAAGATCCCTGATAAGCGGCAATGCCAATTGAATCACACGCACCAACTGCCGACAGGGATGGTAAATCACAGGACTGCTATTGGTTTACGTGAGACTTGGTCCATACTGAGAAGGTGGTAGCTTGATATAAACTTTTGGAGAAGAGCAGTGAAACACATGGTTTAGAGTTTATTACTTACCATTGAGGAAACGAACTTATGCATGTTGTTTTCTTAATAATTTTCAGTAGAAGCTGATTAAGCTGTCTCTGTTGGAGATAGATTGAGCAGAGTGATTCTCTAATCGCCCTGCCAAGACGTGATTATCCCACATATGATCCGACTACCCACTCTTGCTCACCCTGCCGTACCGCTACCAATCGGAATATTGTGAAACAGATTAGCTAGGTAAACGATCAATGCCGTAAGCGTGGGCCGGAGTAAAGGCTCTAGAGGTTCTCACTCCTCAGAGGCCAAACATCTTCGGGTGCAGTGTCACCTCGGGCTCTTCCCAAGTTTCCGATTACAGTGTAGTACGTAGTACGTAAGCCGAGACAAATTGAGCTGGCCTCGTCTGCTGTACAACCCCGTATTTGGCGAATGCAGATGACTTTTGGTCTATCTTCTCTGCAGATTATCTGACCGCAGGGCTCGGGCTTCGCTGGCAATAAGCTCAATCTCATCCCTGCCAATTGCTCAGTCGTCAGCAGTAACTATTCGTGCTTTGATTCGCACAGCTTGTTGCTTGGCTCATTTATCATCACAACAAACCAGAAAAGAAAAATAAGCATATGCAGTCACAAACTGCGGTCGCATTCTGGGCCCGGTCGATCCATGTACCCGAACCTTTGGGCCATACAATTTTCAACAAGTCATCACCAACAAAGCAATTAAATTCTGCATTCTCATCCCATCTACCAAGACATTTTTTGCTAATAATAGCAATGCCCTTCTGCAGCCGACATCTTGGCTTCACAAATCCCGCAGGTCAAATGGTCTGATCCCAGCGTTGCAATTCCCTTGTGAACGATCCTCCAAACCATCCAATACCGTATCACAATGAATTCTCGGGGTTTCATGCAGCGGCAACTCTATCTAGAATGTCACATCCCGCTTTGCGAGTCCATTGGCTCTCGCTACGCAGTGGCAATTTCGCCTGGCCGTACCCATCCCTGATCCCAGACCTTTATCAACGATATCTGTAGGATTCAACGGTTTTCCCCTCTCGAAGAAGAAGCTGCAAAGACGCAAGTTCCTCTTCCTTTCTGCATCGACATGGCACAGCCGCAGCGAATGCACCTTTTTGCTCAACAGAGCCGCGACCCTGCATAAACACATAATCACGATCCCAGCCACAAAACGGTGAATCAATTCGTGCGATTTCTTAACCGACCTTGGCAGAAACTCTATTATTAGCTCTGCACGCATTTGGGTACCTGCATTACTATTGCCTGCCACTTCATAGGATCTTTGCTGCAGCAGCAAGCTTTCCATGGATATCCTTTTCAGCAGTGCCGTGAATGGACATACCGTAATGGTGCAGGTCCAGAAAATTGATTTGGAATCATGCGGAGTAAATTAGGCAGTCGAGGTAAGCTAAACCGGGCAGAGGTGAATCGTGCGGGGAGAGAAACATCATCACGCGAGGACAGGGGAGCAGGGGTTATAGCGCTCGTTTCGCCACTGTTGACGTTGACCTTGGAATTGCTGAGCGCTAAACTTTTTCCGGTTATTGGAAGCGTTCTGAATGTCTTCAAAGTTTACGGTTTTCGTCAATGAGAGTCTTTGCTGCTATTCGCTCGTCTCACGACGGTTTTGGTTTGAGTACGGATAGCGGCAAGTATACAGCTTGAGATGGAGCCAGGACGCGTTGCACTCGTACGACGGACGGATCGTAGAGTTTAGTTGCTCTCAGGGGAAGCGACATGCTCCGAATACCCTCAATTGGGGGATAGTCGCGGGATAGCGATCATTGCATTTCGGCATGATGTTGCGGTAATTGAGGAATCAACATATCTTCGGTCCGACAGTTATTCTCCTCTTCGGCATCGTCGGCAGCATCTTAACATCACCGGCATATAGCCATATTCATCGTACGTCGTTCATTAGAGTTTCCATCATTAATATTAAACATTAGTCTGAACGATATGTCCCGCATCTAACTACAGGGTATATCCTTCTCTTAATACCCGATCTATCCCAATTAAGATGTCGCTTATCGTGATATCCTCTGTTCGCACCCGATTCTATCCAAACAGCCTTTCCTATCCTTTGAAATATTCGTTACCCTCGCTGACTGAAAAACGGAAGACGTGCCTCTCCCTCCGGAGGGATATTTCTTCGGAAATTGGAGTTTCTCGGCATCAATCTCAACCTTAATCGGTAGGTTCTCCTCGTATTCCTCTTCTTCATTGTCGCTGCGCGTATCTTCTGCATTTCCACCACGAAGAACTCGAATCACCAATTTGACGATCATGACGAACCATACAAGCATAAGTGCTTCCAGAAACAGAAGTCCGCTCACGAATAGTGTCTTGATAGTGTAGTCGTAGCATACTCTCCCATTGGTGTAGATCAATGGCTCAAACAGATAGAAATAGCCGTCTGCCGGAACCTCTGAAGGACCAATGATGTTCTTGCCTGAGCCAATGAAGCAGTTCGGCCCGGTGATGGCTAGACTATGCGCGTAAACAGACCAGCATACTATCGGGAACGCAATATGGCGGCACAGCACCCAGCTGACAACGAATGCGCCAAACATAAAGTCGCACAAAGACTGTAGCTTCATGTACTTCAGGCACTTCGCGATCGAGAAAACTAAGTCGTTAAAGTCCATGAGGATCAGAACAACATTGCCGACGCGGGTGAGGCCATATCGATATGAGCAGTACACCAGAGCAATTGTAACGACGTGGTGAGAGAGCATCTGCCAATGGTCCTTGCGACGCTTCTCGATATTGATGACAATCATCTGTTGAAGCCAGAAAGCCAATTGCGCGAGCATGTAAATCTTCACAAGGCCGGATATTTCGCGATTCGGCCAATTCGTCCACATAGCCTGAAGATCCAACCAATACGACGAAGACGCATAGATGCACTGCCGACATTAGTTGAAAGACCCCATCTGATTGGCGGGGACGTCAATCATACCATGCCAACAGACCAGCAAGTGGCATAGTAAACCACCATCCAAGCCTGTTCCTTGAACCGCATGGATCTAGCGCTCCCTAGTCCCCAGGCGGCCGCCAACGGGTCCAGAACGAACCGCATAGTAGCATCCCGCAGACCCGTCAACACCACGATCAGAACGGCCACGAGGTAATTGTCGTCGAACCCGACGCCGTACTCCCCCGTGAATTCATCTCGGTACGAGAGCGACGTGAGCTTGGCGGTGAGAGGACGAGTAAGACTGTTGCATTGCGCGATGAGCAGAGGCGCTAGAATACCAAGGCATATGCCTAAGAAAGTCAGTATTGTGGAAACGGGCGCCGAGTGGGATGGCTTGTTTTCGTATATTTACCGAGTTGGTTATCGATAAGCCATTGCTTTACGGAAGTTTGTTCTTGACATGGTTTTGAGCGTAGTTTTGCTGCCATATCGACTTTTCCTAATTGATGCAGAGAGTGGAAAAGGAATTTGTGTGGGATACAGATTTATATGGTTTCGGAAATAAAATGGAAAAGCACGTCAGTTAAACGATAAATTTATCTGAAGGTTTTGTGGTCGTGAAATAAGGTGATCATCGACTCACGAATGGGACCATCACGCCGCCCGCGGGGTTCCGGCATGATTTGCGAAAAAGGAGCCGAGTGAATGCGAAAAAGATTGGATGTTTAATTGGGATGCGAGTATGAGATGATCGACGTGTTCGTGTTCGGAGCTAATGGATTGATTTTAAGGGTCGCATCTTGGATCATGAGTTTATCTGGCATGATGGCAGATCTGCTGAAGCTTAGTTTGCGCTTTGACGTTGATGGATTGACTGGATGCCAGCTCGTGATCGAAATGAAGAGGAGTTGGATATAACAACTATGTCGCTGATTGCTGCCTCCAAGGTCAGACTTTAGGCTGCTAACTGGTTAGTCATTGTGGTATAATGTCTAAGTTGTTAGCTAGATGTGTTATTTGTAGTTGAGACGTGTGGCTGAGAGCTTAAATCAGCAGAGAGAACTTAGGCTGCTAACACATCGGCGAGGACAGGATGTCTTTTTTCTCAATGTAAAGTTCGACCCAAAAAGCTTCCAAGATGACCAATAAATGTTGCATGATTGGGCTAGAATACTATGACGTTCTCACCGCTGTTCCTACCAGCCAGATATTCCTGTCTCATCTTCTCTGCATCTTCAGGCTTCCATTCCGTGATCTTGACCTTGATGTCATGCTTTGCGACTAGTTCTAAGAGCTCCTTAGTTTTATCCATATTTGCGACAAGAGAACTGATCAACTTGATATCACGAAAGAAGACGTTCTGATAAGACAAGGCACTGCCCTTCTCAGGCTGACCCAATAGAACCATAGTTCAGTGCTTGCGCGTCAACTTGGCTGCGAGATCAAACGCGGCGGGAGCATCAGTTGCGATTATTGTGGCGTCGAGACCAGGGTAATCGCCTTGTATGCTGTGGTAGATCTTTTCAATCGAAGTTTCAGCTGGATCGGTGGACAGAATGCAGACGTCGGGTTTCAGATCGTAAGATGCGACGAGGTCCAGGGCGTCCTGCTTCACATCAATCACGACCACTTGATATCCCTAAATGTACTCATGTTCAGTCTCAAAAGCCACTATTGGAAGAACACCGATATACCATTGCTTTTGCAGCTTGCGTGCCAATATGGCCAAGACCACCAATGCCGACAATACCAAGGGAGCCACCAGATGGGACTCGAGCTCTCTTGATGCCTCCGTACACGATGATGTCAGCACATATCATACAAGCTGCAGTGGGAAATTCAAGTGAGTCTGGGAGTTTGACAGTGAAACGAGCGTCACTGAAGACAGTAAGCCTTTTGTTGGTAGTGATCATATGGTCCCTAATCTTACGCTGCCATGTACTCTGCCCATGCCCCATCAGTCGTGATCCCTTTCATCAGTGTGACAAAACCCGCCCGCCTTGATCTGGATGAGCAGCTGATGAGGCTTCGGCTTGGGCTTGTCGACGTTGGAGACGGTATAGGGCGCGTTGAACGCCTTGATCTGGATTGCTTTCATGGTAGTCCAGGTTTACAGTGTAATGTTTGTTTGTGTTGAATGTTGAATTTGTTGCATTTCGGGGCCCAGAACTAGATTGGTTCCCAAAAGGCCTACGTCGTACAATGCCGGCTAATGATGGGGACGCGCTAGACGACTTGATTAGACGTTGGTAGAGATCTATTCATCCTACCTACCGCAATTGAATGCTACATGGGAAAAATAGTGGCTTTGCATAGTAAGTGATTGAAAAGGATTTGTAGACGTAGAGACCATGAAAGATCGAGTCAAAGGTGCGTGGTATATTCGCAGGAAAGACACTCTGATCATTTCCAGCTCCAACTTTGGAGGATATATGAAGCACCACTTGGTCTTCTGTTCCATCGTAGTGACAAGTAAATTCTTATAAAAGTATCTTGTATTGAACTCAGACTGAAGCGCTCCCTGCATCAACACACTGGGTGTCGAGTAACTAACCTTAGCGCGAGATAATATCATCATCGTTCCTGTATTGAAAGAACAGATTAACTAACACTTCAGGGGTATTGAGAACCGACGTGACGAACATTATGGTTCGTCTATGCCCCCAGTTCCCAAAAAGATAAATTTGAGCTTAGGCTGAACCGTTCGCACCAACCAGGCCTCACGGCACTGAGGATGGTGCGGGTACGACAGCAACATCATCGCTCGTAACCACGAAGGATCAAAAGGGTTCATGCGTGGTTTGACATGAACCCGTATAAATGCCCTTTTAGGGTCATCCCCCAGTCCGCAACAGTCCCCGTGGATTTTAGGACAATCGAAGGAAAACTAACGAGTCAGGCTGGTCAGACCTTAAATATAAATAAGTACATTCAGAGTGGGCCGTTCATTGACGATAAGAAATATTCTACGTCTGCCATGGGCGGTGACGCCCTTTTATACTTGGGAGACAGGACAAGATAAGCTTTGACTTTTGGCCACAATACATTTTAAATAATAAACATGCTTTTTAATTTACAGAAAGTGCGATGACTGTGTACTTCATGTCGTGCCACGTCGCAAACCTTTCCGCGCTGTTATAAGTGTCCCCAAACTCAGACTGAATCCTTGGCATTTCTCAAGACATAAGCTATCGAGAGTCGCGCAGGTATTGCAGTATCATCATTGTTCACTTTGACATCAGAGCACTTTGCTTTATTGACTGTATCTTTGGATCAGGAAGATACGTCCTCCCGAGTTCGAGCCTCTTCTCAATGCAAGGTGCTCTTCGATGAATCGTTTCCTGATTTCTGTTAGTTGATTTCACCCGTACATCTCGATTGCTGAGGAGGAATAAGAGGTCAGCGCCGCAAAACAAGGAGAACGAGCCGAGTGAGCTCACGAGTCACGAATTATCAAACCGACAAACTGAATGCGTGCTCATGGCGTGGCGTTCCATAGGCGGTGCAGTGGCTGGTAGTCTCGCCAAGATGAACGCACGTGATAACCCGGAGCGTCAACTACGCCACGCGCAGAGCGACATCAGGAAGGGAAGGAACGACAACAACTTTCCCCCACCTGCCCAAGAACACGAAGACAAGAAGAGTACTTAAGTTGCAAATGGTGAACCACTTACCAGCAGCAGTCAGTGATGACAACCTCAAAATTCAGAGCACTCTGATGAAAACCGAGCAAGATGGCCTTGGTAGTTAATGATAACCAATGTTCTGAGACTGCAATTGAGACAGGCTGGGCCTGTCTCCCTTTTTGTACTTACAATCGACACCAGAAAGTCTTTTTTGAGCACTCCACTTCGCAAAGTCTGTTGCGCTGCTGCAAAATCGTGTCCAATTGTCCTTAACAATTCCGCACCAAAGTTTGGTGGGCGCGCGTTAGTGGGGCTGGCGCGGAAGCATGTGACAGGTACCTCCTGTTCCTGCTGTCACTCTGTCCTGGATAGTCGAACT
>JABEEM010001039.1:0-11469 GCA_013363185.1 Fusarium secorum
GCGTAGTTGTTCTTGGCGAGCGACCTGACGACTTTGCGCACCAGTGAGGCGACCTCGTAGGGTGCTGGGTGGTAGACCGTTTTTTTTCGCGGCGGTCTTCAAAGAGACCCCATTCTTGACGTCTGCAATGGCATTTTCTAGGTCGTCCGCAGAGTATACCGGCATTGTAGAAGTAAAAGAAGAGGATGAAGAAAGAAAAAAGTGAATTGAAGAAGAACTCGATTTATCGTGGATTTAAATACTGGTGTGGACGCGTCTGAAGACGTGTCTGAGGTGGGGGTCGGTTACCAGGGGGGGTCGGTTACATGGGTGCTTGACTTAGTGAGCCAGTCAGTTGCCGTGTACTCTGACGCTACGCTATGCCTCACTGTGGAAGTCTACTGAGCTAAGGTCTTCCAGACTTATCGATAATGAAACCATCTCTCCAAGTAGTTTAGCCATGTCTCACAGCCCCAGCACGGAATGGCCCCCTCGATACTAGCGCGCACAAGATCTCCCCCGACTAAAAAAATACAATCATAACCTCCCAAAAACAGCCGTGATCCCGTCATCGGCAGTCCTGTTTTTTTGACACCAACACCAACGAATGAGAAACGCGTCTCCCCGCACTCACCCTCACCGATTCTCACCGATGGGAACTCGAGTGCCTTACCGAGAGGCTACCTATTATGTAAAATGGTAATACACTTTTTAGTGTTGTTGGTCACGGCTACGACGGACCGCATTGTCCATTGCGCGAGGGACTTCGTATAGTTATCGTTATGTAAATTTTACATACAGTATACTTTTGTGGGTGAAAAAGTCTGAACTCATGTGATGAAAATTTACCAATTGCTCGTTTCTCTTGCTGGCCTATATAATTATTCTTCTTTTCCTACAGATACAACATTTAACTATAGTCATTGTTTCTTTGATCTTCTATCTTCTATCTACCTTACCCTACGATACATTATCGATTTCGACTAGTCCCTAAGAAAGTTTCACTACAGTATCTCCATCGTGATTGGACAGTTCCGTTTTCGTCCAGCTTGACTCAAATAGCTTGGCTGACGACATCACCCTCAGACCACATAATGCCTTCAGCGGTGAGAACTAATTTTTCTCCTCCTCCATCAAAGCAGCCCAAGCCCATACCCTTCCGTCCGATGAAGTCGCCTATTCCTGACTATCTCAACCGGGTGCTGGAGAATGCGCGGCCCATAGAAGATGGCAAGCCCGCCAGTTACATCGAGACGCTGGCAAAGGCGGACACGTCAAAGATAGCTGTTGCGCTGGCGATGGTGGATGGGCAGGTCTACTCTGCTGGTGATGACGATGTTGAGTTTTCGATGCAGTCTATTTCAAAGGCGTTTGTGTATGCGCTGGCGATTGAGGATGCGGGGTTGGAGAAGGTGCTGGAGAAGATTGGCGTGGAACCCTCAGGGGACGCGTTCAACAGTTTGTCGCTGGAGCGCGGGAGTAACAGACCCATGAATCCCATGATCAACGCGGGAGCCATCACAGCACACTCTCTCATCGGAGGACCAGACTGGACAGCAGAGCAACGATCAGACCGCATCCTCAAAGCCATGTCGAAGCTAGCAGGTCGTCAATTGCGCGTCTGCGAAGAAGTTTACGAGGCTGAGCTGCGAGATGCGAACCGAAATATGGGAATTGGTTACATGCTCAAAGCAGCTGGTATCATCACCGGCGATGCGCAGCAGATCGTGCAGGGATATATCCGCCAATGCGCCATCAACGTCAATGTTCGAGACTTGGCGATCATGGCTGCTACACTCTGCAACGCGGGCTGTCACCCCGCGACGGGGGAGAAGATCATTCCTCAAGACAGCGTGCGGCAGATCCTCTCCGTCATGACGACTTGCGGCATGTACGATGCTGCAGGTGACTGGGTATCGCGGATTGGCATCCCCGCCAAGAGCGGAGTTGCTGGCGGTATCATCGGTGCCCTGCCCGGCCAGATGGGTATCGCTGTGTTTTCGCCCAAGCTTGATTCACGGGGCAATAGTGTTCGCGGCGTCGCCATCTGCGAGCAGTTATCCAGCGACATGGGTCTTCACATGATGGACGTCAGCCAGATCGCCCAAGCGACCGTCCGCGTATCCGTCGCGACAATCCTCCCCGGCGACAACGAGCCACACCACGCAAACTGCAACAAAGAAGTCATCATCTTCAGTCTGCGCGGTGTAGTGCGCTTCGGCGGTTCAGAGCGCTTAACCCGCGCTATTACACGAGAACTCGGCGATCCGAACCCCGAAGATCCCGGGTCTGGAAGGAGCCGCTTCGTGTGCGCTGTGGTGTTTTCATTCCGCGATGTGTTTTCATTTAATGCGGTGGCGCAGAAGATTATTCAGGCGGATATTACGCGGTTGCTGCTTGATGGGAGGACGGTTGTTGTTATAGACCCAGTGGGTGTTTTGGAGATGGAGACCAAGCGGGCGGGCAGTAACCTCAAGATTGTGGACAATGAGACTGCTGCGAGGGATTATATTGGAGGAATTGGGTGCCATACTGTTTCAAAGAATGATGAATGGTGATTTGGCGTTTTGGAAGATAAGTTAGAAAATAGTACTTGTGAAACCAGCTGCGCCGATATGTACTTGTATGGACTAAATTGATACCCAGTCCTATGCTATATTAGATAATGATTGACTATCCACCTAACCGGTATGTATAGAAACCCTCTCTAGTTGGTGAAATAAAACTCTTAAACTTGGCACCCGTCCTCGTGTCTCGTCACATCGTGGCAGTAGTAATAAAGTCTGACTTTGCGCCCAGCAGGTACTTCTCAGCCGCCCTCATATTGCCAGTAGGGTAGCACCAATGACGTAGCTGGGAAATTGATAAGCTCCAGCATAAAATAGAGAACGCGCAATTAAAGAATTCCTTGCAAGGCTGAATCCGAGTCCGAGGCAGGGTCTGTGATTAGTGTCTACAAACGGGACCCGCGGACACTGTTGGACGGCACAGTCCCCACTTGTGAAGATTATCGAGTTGCCTTGTATAAATAGACCAGCGCACTGAAGATGAAGCTCAAACAGCATTGAAATCCCAGTTGAGACATTGAGACAGACAATATGCCACAAATTATCCATCTCGTGCGTCACGGCCAAGCCGTACATAACCTCGGCGAAGCAAACAACGTTCTTCCTGATACCGACCTCACGTCTCTGGGACAAGAGCAAGCTAGAGGCCTGATCTCCAAGTGTCCAGAACTTGCCAATGTTGACCTGATCGTATCATCGCCACTGCGACGAACTCTCCAGACGACCCTGTTAGCGTTTTCCAATCAACTAGAGCGGGGCTTTCAAATTGTGGCCCTACCTGAAGTTCAGGAAGTCAGCGATATGAACTGCGACACAGGTAGTGATCTCTCTATGATAAAGGCCGAGTTCCAACAGCAGCCTGTGGATTTCAGCCTTGTTGAGCCAGGCTGGCAAATCAAGGTATGCAATATGACCTCAAGTCAAGTCTGATTAGTGGGCCGAGCTGATTATGCCTTAGGAGGGTAAATCGGCCCCAGTCGTGGGCAGCATCATGGAGAGGGCCCGGGCCGCACGGCAATGGCTGAGCGAAAGACCCGAGTTAGAAATCGTGGTTGTTACTCACGGTTGCTTTTTGCATTTCTTCACGGACGATTGGGTGAACTCTATTAATCCTGATGGTATGTTGTTGCCAATCAGACTTGGTTGTTTAGGTATTAACATCAATAGGTACGGATTGGGCTAATGCAGAGGTTCGCTCCTATACGATTTCACATGACGAGCGCGAAGGGCCAGTTTTATGTGAGACTAGAGAGTCTAGACAAAGGCGAGGAGTAGAGCCAGTTCCTCTGACGAGAGAGGAACAACTAGAATTACGACAGGCTGCTTTGAAGGCAGCCCTTGAATGGGGTCTCATACGGCCGTGATAGGTTTTGTTCATAGCACACGTTCTGCAGCATAGAGAAAACAATCCACAAACATAGGCCATCATTTTCTTTGATCCCAGCTATAGTGGAATACTCAATTAGTGATACCTGACATGAAATGCTACCAGCACATCAATTATGTAGATGAGATAGGCTTCTTGGACATGGTCGCAACGAACGCCGCCAGCGCAGCCTCGGGCTGGTAGGCTGGAACTTTATGACCAGCGTCATAGACTCGCAGCCAGCTCAAGTTTCCAGAGGCCTTGAATTCACCGTATTTCTTTCCACCGACAGTGAATGGCTTGAGAGGAGCTGAGACGAATGATTGTGGGGCAATTGAGTTGAGGACTCTGTAGATACCCATATGGTTGCAGATCCAGTCTAGATATTGTTAGAGTCGAGGGACCAAGATGGGAGGCAAGGTGACTTACCGGAATCGCCGGCCCAGATGAGAACTTGGATTTTGGAGTCAATGACTTGCGACAGTGTCGATAAGAATGATCGTCCCCCTGTAAAACTCGTTAGTCGCATTCATGTATATAGGCGGAAAACATACTGTCACCACTCGCGATAAACTTGTTCTCAGCATCATCGCCACATTCCTGATAAGCAGATTGCGCACCAATCGCCTTCATCACAGATGCAGATGTAAGATAGGTAGAATAAGTCGCAGGAGGGAAAGGATCCTTTTTAGGCGACCGGATATCGTAGATATTAAAGTCGGCCAGCCTCTCCAGGGGTCTTTCGATCGCCGAGCTGCAGGAGCCGTCTGCGTTACTGCATGCGGCATCGTCACCTGTGAGACCTGGACACTTGGCAAATGCAGGGACACACTTTTGCTTATACGTGTCGAGGAACTCGCTGTACTGGGTTGGTGTGATGAGCTTTCGGTAGGTGTTGTTAGCGGAGTAGTCGATGTAATCTCTGTACTGGCTGCCTAAATTATAAGTCAGAATTTTCCGTCAATCCAAAGACGTGAAGAACTTACCAGGGTCAATCCAGCCGTTGTTGATGCCAAGAGCTACGAGGTTGATCTTCTCGCCCTTGATCTTTCCAGCATCGATAGCAGCGTTCTGCTGCTCAAAGTAAAACGCAAACTCGGGGCCATAGTGACCACCATAAGATTCGGTAAAAATACCAAAGTCACGGTTCTCGTACTCGGGAAACTGGGCGTAGAAAGCTTGGAGGAGATTCCAGACTCGAGGAGCAGCAGTGAGAGTGGACACAGCGTCGTCGGTGCCGTAGCTGAAACCAGCGCCAATGGGTTGATCAACATATAACTGTAACAGTCAGTGAATTGTGCCTGTATAAGGTGGATGGCTGTACCATATTGGCAAAGGTGTTCCATGAGTTGGGGTTCAGAGTAGGCTCGGACCCTCCGTTGTTGAAGGTACAGGGCCCATTTTCCTGAAACAAGCCGATCATGGAACTGCAGCCCGGACCACCATTGAGCCAGAGGGCCAGTGGGGCTGTTTTGGCGTTCTTGCGGGACTCAAAGAACCAAAAGAACATGCTCATGTTGGTGCCTGATTATGACTTCTGTTAGACAGGAAGTGGGAGGATTTAATGAGGTACCTACCGACGGAGAAATAACCAGAGTGCTGGTTCACACCAGGCGTCGTCTCACATATTCCAGAGTTGGAGACAATCTTGGTCTTGGAACCAGTCGCAGCATGTTCGAAGACCTTGAACTTGATACCGCCGTCTTCTTGCAAGTATCTCTTGTCGAGACTGGCTGCAGGTGTACAAATGCCTTGGCTGACAAGGGCGAGCGCCGTGAGGATATTCAACAAAGCTGTCTTCATGATGATCGAGGACCAAAGTTGAAAGTAAGAACAGTGGTTGGTTGTACAAGAGAAAGACTGCCAAGATGGGAGGATGGAACTACATATATATGGATCTAGGCGGTCTCGATCAGGCGCTACTATATCCCCGGATATCCCGCATTCTATAAGTTTCACTGTACCCCGTATACGATACCAGTAAAGTTGACAAATTGTCCTATCGCACAGAAGACTAATGCCACCTTCCTGATCAAAGGGGGAGATCTTTTGCCAATGGCAAAGGTTCCTGATGATCCGGAGGTAGGTTTAGCCAATACAGCGCGGGACTCAGGCGACTGGGCAGTGGGTAATGTCGATCTCTGGGTCATCCCGGTACCGTGAAACAAGGCAGTGTCTTGCTCACATTGACCAGGAAGAATCACAAGGCAGACAGACATGCTCTTCTTAAGACAAAGTTTCAACCGCCTCATAAACATTTAAATTCACATTCCCCGCATTATTCATTTCGGTACATTCTGTATCACACAGATTAACCTGCAGAAGCGCATCTTGTCAAGCCTCATGGCGACCATCCAGATCAAGCGCGCCCGTGCCACGAGATCTAAGTTTCGGCACTTTTTAGCCGCCGTTAATCTGGTGACCGTGCATGCAAGCTCACTTGCCGAACATCCGAGTGACCGTGCTCTGATTGGCGCGCGAGCCTATCGAGAATTCATGTTTAGAGTTAATTTTCTCACTAATTAAACCCAATATCGCAATGGTATGCAAGATGTCGTATTAAATACCCAATTGCAGCTGCTCGGAGGATTGATCTTGTGTGAATTTCCGCCTATAGATTGTCCTGAGTATGTTCCTTGTTGCTATATAGCCTATATATAGAATTTATAGTATATACGTAACAGTAACACTCTTCGTATATGCAAAGGACGGCGACTGAATACAAATCTGTTATTTGTACTTGACATCATCTTTGGATTCGATTTCAACCCTTTGTCCATCAGCGATTGTGCATTGCTGTGACTATACCCGGCTTATGACGGGAAATGATACTTCTTTTTCTTTTTTGACACTGCTACGATAATTAGGGGAGCACTTGTAATGTGCACCTTGGAGGTCAAGCATATGCGCATGCCAGGTCTATCTTGTGTCTTCAATGGAAAAGCTCCACGACTTGTTATGTTAACAAAAATATGTCAATTCCAGGTATATGATAGCGCTAATAGGTATTGGTTGGCACAATATCAGCCCGACAATGCTTGGGAGAGGCTCATTGGATAAGTACCCGTTGTAGGGTATAATCCCTGCAGATCCTCGTTTTATCCCGAGCCAAGCACCGGGTCCCGTCGAGTAAAGTAACATAGACCGCCAATGGTTATGTTCAATGCCAACTTACAAATAAAACTTCTATAGCTTCATCAAGATGTTTCCCAAGGCGAAATTCTAAACACTGAAGGCACCAGCGATGTCTGTTTCGTTTTAATGAATATAATCATCCAAACCTTAGCCGTTGATTACATAACCCTGCAGGGCTGAACTGGGCTTGGCATTTTCAACACAGCCTCAATAATCAATAATGGTGCTTCAGGCTTCCTCTCGCGACCGCTCAACCTGAACCTCGACCTCTCACCCCCAAAATGTCCGATCCATTGAGTGTCGCCGCTTCAATCGCAGGACTCGTCTCAATCACAGTAGAGGCCGTCAAGTTCCTCAGCCCATATGTCTCAGCAGCGAAAGAGACCCCGCAGATCGCGGCGCACGTCTACTCTGAAGTCCAGAGCACCCAGGTCATACTGATGGGACTTCAGAGTCTGATGAAGAACCTTGGGTCTGTGAACGTTCAGCATGCCGCCCTGATTGGGGTGAACCAGATCGTGGCGGTTCTCACAGATGGGGTGCTTCTTTACTCGGAATTGCATAAGGAACTTCAGTCGTTGCGGGCGAAAGATGGCGTGGAAAAAGTACCGCTCAGAGGGCGTTTGCAGTGGGTATGGAAGGAGAGTACGTTCATCACGCTCTTGAATAGGTTGCAGAGTTTCAAGAGCTCAACGACACTTGTGTTGATGATTCTACAAAGGTATGTTTATCATGCGATTTCCTGGTGCAAATTCTGACCGAGTCTGAGTGATTCTGGCCAAACAGCAAAAGAGCACCAGGAGCAGCTGTCCAATAATGTCAAGCTTCTTCTAGACAGCAATGAAGCTCTGTCACGCCGACTGATGAACATTGAGGATGCCTTGGATGACCAGACCATTATTTCCAGACGCATGAGCATTCTTTCATTGAGCGCGTCTCCATCTCATATCACACGTCAGCAATCAACGGCGGAATCGCCAGCTACGTCAATCAGCCCCGAGACCAGCCTTGCTATATCCAAGTTTGACTTTGAAGACGACCTTGAGTCATCACGCGTATATCGCCGGGCAATTAGAGAAACCATGGACTTTTCATTCCGAAGCTCGATTGCAAGATCACACAATTGGTCTGTATTCTCAGGCTTGAGTCTTGGTGATATTTCTGTCATGTCTGTCATCGCATTGCCTGTACATCAGGATGACATCTCAAATGCCGAGCACTATGACTTTGGAGAGGAAGCTTCTGTCTCTCCTGAAACACCCAAGTCAATGACAGACCAGCCTTTATTGATGCAATGTCTTGAGCTGAGACTTAAGCTTCTCACAATACCGGGGATGCAGATGTACTTTGGCAAGGCACCCTTCTCCGTTGACGACTTCTTCGATGTCTGGCGGGGTCTCAAGAAAGCCATGCCACTTGTGTTACTTGCCCAGGCTTTGGACCCGTTTCTTAGCCTAGATATCGACCCCGATGAGGAGCTTACAGAAAAGTCTCGGAAAGAGCTAGTATTGTGGTTCGCTCAGTTCTGCCATGATATCCTCGAGATAAAGACAAGTGACTTGATTACAGTACAAGACTTAATGGGAAATAATTCCTATGGATTTCTAAGAGTAATACGATAAAAATAATACCCTTTGAAGCATAACGCAGTTACTGACCACCATATAGACAATATCGCTTTTATCCAAGATTACCGAAAGCCTCCCTATAACTGGTCCTTTGACAAATGATTGGTCTATAGCAAAGGCACAAGTCGACTCCCAGCCAGCGGAGCTTCGAATCTTCCTCACTGAGCATCGTCAACTCGTCCGAGATCTTGGCGAACTCCTTGAGATGAAAGACGAACTAGAGGTGTATATGCGGCCAATATTTCAGAACTTCAGAAAAGTTGCGGATCAGCAAATTTCGTTTCTCGTGACCATGGAAAGAAACCTATTACTTCCATCAACCGAACACAAATGGGATGGGGCATTAGGACTTCTTTACAGAAGAGAGACTGAAGCGGTGTCACACGTAATATATTCAACCGCCACAACTAGCATTCAGCTCTGGTTGAAAGAAGGCCATTTCACAGATAAGATAAAGATCAGATCCTTGCTTACAAGGGCTTTGGAGATCATGCCCACAAGAGCCGGTCGCGTTTCCGCCTTGTTTAGGTTCGTTGAGGTATGGAAACTTAGTACCTAATCTATAATTGTTCGTTACTAACGGTGCCAAGTACCTTAAAGGACAGCAAGATATCTCAGGGGTGCAGGAACGAGATAGCAACAGGGCTCGCTCAATCATATCGAGAATTATAGCTCGGCTACAAGAAGATGATAATTCCAAGGACAATATGCCGCTTATCGAAGTCCTCAAGCAAAGAATACAAGACTGGAAAGGCATTGATCCAGATGATCTCGGCGAGTTGATACTCTCCAGGACACTTTATGTAACGAAAGGTTCCCAGACCAAATTGGTAAGTGGCACTGAAAGGTATGGAATTGTAAAAAACTGACGCGTGTACGATAGTACCACGGCTACCTCTTCCAGCACATGCTTCTCCTCTGCAAAGGTCGTGGGGAACCTTCGGGAGAACCATCGTTTTACAGGTCCAAATCTATATCTGAGGAGAAACAGGCAAAGTTGCTACTCAAGGGGCGTTTCCACCTGAGGCACATTCTCTCGGTCACTCCCACTTCCCAAAAGGGTACGCTCCCCTGCTCCTCAGCTTTTATCGCAGTCACTCATGCAAGCAGATACACATGTATGCGAGGTCCAATGGGGCGCTGACAACAGCGATAAGTCAAAATTCTCACTTGTGTTTGCAGTCGAGTCTGAGATGCGAGAATGGGCATCAAAGATCGATGAGTATAGAATGATGGCAATACTCATGGTAAAGCCAAAGGATGAACCAGAAGAAATGGTCTTACCCACAGAAGGGAACACGGATGAACCTGTACCTGAAGATTTAAGGGAACGCATGGAGCCGTGGAAGCGATATGGAGTAATAAAATAGTCAATTGGATTTTGTTATCGCATTGGGTTGGTATATCTTTGGTGAATATGAGTAGTTTAGGATGACAAACGAGTATCACTAAAAAATGACTTCCTCAAATGTCACCGCATCAACGTTGCCTTCAGCGTTCGCGCAGCTGAATCCAATAGAGACACTAAGGTAGCCATACTGGTCCAGCTTATCCTGCGTAAGTGAACAAGTAGTACCCAGAGGTGTCCACTGATTCACAGCAGCATTGGCGCTGACTGTGTTCGAGCCACCTCGGACCGGGACAATGTTACTAGGGTCTCCATAGTAACAGCCGACAGCCATTGCGTTGCACCCATCGTTGCGCGGGCTATCGGTCGCAATGTCGACGCGGAGCCGAGCAGAGAGCTGATAGACGCCTGCTTTGAGAAGCGACTTGTCGATCTTTTGGTAGACTCTGTTGTTGACTGACTCGCCTTCTTCGGAAACTCCGAATGAGAGGCGGGCGTAAGCTGGACCTTCGTAGGGCGAGGAGGAGCCAAGTTCAATGGGCTCGTTGTCTGATAGCCAGGGGTTTACTGTTCCGAGATCGAAGTTGCCATTGATGAGAAGTTCTGTTGGCTCTGGTTCGGCGGTTGTGGTGGTTGTATCGCTCTCGGCTACGGTCGTCGTGCCTTCGGTGGTGGTTGGTGCTGTAGTAGCCTCGCTGCTGGTGACGAGTGTAGTGTCGCTACTACTGACGACTGTCGTGCTCTCGCTTATGGCAATAGTAGTTGATGCCTCGCTCACGGACGCGCTCATAGTTGTTCCATCCTCCGTCAACGTGGTAGTTGTCTCTGCCTCTGTTGTCGTCTCGGTCTCAGTGATCGCAGTACTTGTCTCGATGGTAGCGGAAAGGGCAGTAGTAGTGTCGGATACAAAGGTGACAGAAGCAGTTTCAATGGCAGATGTCGCGATGCTCTGAGGCTTACAAGGGCCTGCGTTAACAGACGCTAACAAGGCCAGGTTTGCAAACGCAGCGGCAATTAGCTTATTGGAAACCATTTTAGCAGGCTTCCAAAAACGACAGAAAAACAACTGGAACGACAGTGGAGGCTTTGCAAAACCGAATAAACCAAGAAGACGAGAAAAACCAGGACATTCACCAGTTTTATTTCAGAAGACTAGAGAGTGGCTCAGGGGCATAGAGACAACTATTGGCGACCTAGCGCGTGGTATCCAATAGTGTCCAGATAGCGTTGGATTCCGCTCCTAGATGGACCAATAAGGTTCCCAGCTTTATCACTGGCTTCATATTTAAAATAAGAAATTAATTCAAAAAGTATGCTTGTAATAAGTAGTGTTTTCATCTTTGTTCGTCTTCCACCTGGGTATGTAGCTAATCGTTGAACAAGGCGGAAGCTAATTAAATAGACTTGCATGTTGGCATGACCATCGTTGCCAGTGTGTCCATCAAT